>JAANSN010002822.1:0-21740 GCA_036850665.1 Dicranocentrus wangi
TAATTGAAGACATCATTCAGCACTCTCGTACCATACCAAATACCAAATATTAAAGATGTCGGATCATCATAGGTCCTCGTCGTACTACAAAGGTAAGTGTGAAATATGGATTGAATGGTGTAATGTAATAATAACCTTCAACTTATTAATTTCAGTAATGCATGGGCGTACATTTAACTTTAATTAATTGACTAATTGATCAATCAATTATTTTTTTTCTCTGAAGCTATGTATCTTGCTTGTGATCGTTTTGGCAGTTTTGCGGTTATCTTTATCTATTTATATCAACCTTTGTATAGGATTAAGAAAGTTACCATTGCCTATGCCATTTCATGCAGCCACATTAAAAACACTTTTTGAGAAATGTCTCTTTTTTTAAAATGGCAGCATGAAATGGCATAATAGGCAATGGCAAGTTTGAGATAATTGACCCTGTATAGCTAGATCCAAGTCACAAGTTGGTGATGGTAGTATTGGTAGTCTAGTCTGAAATTCTGAATTGAATCTTATACATACACCAACTCCTAACCATGCACATGCACCATGGCTTTTGGCTTTCTTTTGTAGTAAATGAGTTTTGCTTGAGTGACAGTTGTTGTTAGCGTATGAATTGTGACTTTCAATTATCAATATATATTATTTTCAGATTCATATGGATCATCATCTTCTTCTTCTAAGCGATATCATTCCCCGGCGGACCCCCCAAGAATGGGTTTATCTTCTGGAGATTACTACGACTCGTCAGAAAACAGATCCAAGCGGTCTCGAACGGACACCTATGGGACTCATGTAATTTTTTGTAGTTTATTAGTCCTACTAACACAAATATTTGAAAACATTGAGAGCCAAATATCAGATAAAAATTTCCAAATTATGAAATGGCGAATGAAAAGCTAAGAATGGGATACAAACACAACGAATGCATCCTTCTAAACTAAATGTAGAGAAACCCTTTGTTCACCTAAACCCACTTGTACTTTTTCTGGTCCACACCTATCGTTTAATCATTCCTGTACTATAATATATCCTTCCATAACGTAACCATCAGACCATGACCAATTTAAGCCTTCCTAAGATAGATCAACCAGACTTACCATTACGTTTAAAGCTAGTCGCCAGATGATACTACAAACCAAAGGACCAGTACGCACTAAAGTTAAACCGAATGACTTTGTGTAACCTGCGTATTTCATTCAAATGGAAAACTTTACCAAAAATTTCCAGACATCATCCACTCGTTATGCTGATTACTCAGCAGCAAGCAGCAGCAGTGCCAGTGGAAGTCGGTACAAGACTCCATCATCGTACTATGATCTTCCGGGATACAAACCTTCATCATCCTCTACCTCCGTGTCCGCTTCAAAGTATCTTGAGGATTATAAAGGAAGCAGTAGCTCTCGGTCAGCACCTAAAAGCAACGTGAGGAGAATACCACCTCCGTTGACTCCTCCATCACTTTCTTCCAAGTCTTCACCATCTCTTCGATTGCAACCTCTTATGAAAGTCAGCCTCTCATCGAGCAGTTCTGCCGTGGGCTCTGGTTCTGGAAAGGATTATTATGGATCGCGGTAAATACCACTACCTACTAAACTACTGTCCTGTTACATTGATCTAAAGATGGCATGTGAGAATACGTAATTATGAGTTTTCGTTCATCCTACTATCAAATAACGCAAGCGTCAATTTCATCAAAACCAGTAGCCAGGAAAATCTAACTTTTAAATCATACGCAGCTCAACAATTTGTACAGAAACTCATGCGATAGAACTCTACTCGTAAAAATAATATCACGTCCAGATTGAATGATTGAACCAGTCCAGTTTCGGTTTCCAGAACAGTATTTTTACTGTCAGCAAATCCTAAGAAAGTATTGACTCTCGCTGATGAACATCGCACTCCTGAATATGCTGATGAAGAAATCGTCGATAATGAGGAAAACTGCAAAAATATCCCCCTTCCTACCTTTTTGGGTTCTAAGTGCTAATAAATAAATAATGATGTAGTCCGTTTAGGGATTCCAAGTTTAGTTTTCCACTAATATAATGTGGCGGCATTGGATTGGATATGATTCGATTCTATTGGCGTAGTAGTGGTGGCTGTCTCTTGTCTACGTTGTATGTTTAAGTTGATTTTTAATTTTCTTAGAATGCGTCAAGCTCCCCCAGAACACCACTACTCGTACTCAGGATCACATAGTTCCTCTACATTTTCAAAATCCGACTTCAAGAGACCTGGAAATTATGGACCCCCTAAAAGTTTGGCATCCACGGCTGGATATCATTCCACTTCGAGGGCTCATAGCAGTACCACGGCATATAATAGGTCTTCCGCAGTTGCTTCAAGGCGATTGGTGGCAAGATCTCGTGCTCCACCTTCCGGAGGAATAAATTCTAGAATGAGGGGAAGGTCTTCAATGGGCAGCTCCAGGCGGGATGAAGATATTCGAAGGTAATCTAATAATAACGCAATATAAAGGGACGAAAATGAAATACTATGCAAACCAAAAATAAACGCTATAACCCCATTCAACCTGTTTCCGTGTAGGAGAAAAATGGTAACCACAAAACGAGACTTTAAGAGGAGTCGAAGTGGAAGTAGAAGTGATGATCGATCCAGTAAGAGTTCCATCAAAGAGAAAAAGGTTGAGGAGGAGCACGACAGAAGCCTAGACAAGCAGCATGATGAAACTATCGACTACGCCAATATAGCTGATGGTCAGGTGGTGGTAGAAGAAGTGGCTGGGGATGATGATGAAGATTTAGAACAGGATGGTACTGGCAACGCTGGGCAAACAACTAGTTGTGCGGAAACAAGCGCTTTTCAGCCGAAGGATGATTCAGAGCAGCAGAAAGACGACAAGTCGATTCAGTCCAACGTACAAGAATCAAAACCGGAGGATAAAACTGAGACTGAAGAGGGAAAGCCCAATACCGAAAAAGAGTCTGATGAGCATGACAAAACTCCTACAGCACGTGCACTTTTAAAATTGCACTGTCCTTACTGCGACGTCCGCTGTATTAGTTTCAGGGTATGCAAATAAGGGGCTATAATATTCTATGGTGTAATACGATTTATAAATGCTGCATGATGTAACTCCTTTCACCTTTCATTTCAAGGAATTCACCTTTCATTTGAGATCGTCACAACATACTCGAACAATGAGCGCTGCTGTAGCAGACATGAAGCGGAAACTCACCAAAGTTCGCCAAGAAATGAAGGAGGATCAGAGAAAACGCGAGAAAGCCGAAAAAGTCCTGTCTGACACATCGTCTTATTGTCGTGTTTGCGAATTAAGCTTTCGTACTGATCCTAAAGAACACGAGGCAAATGAGATTCATAATGTACGCAATGGACTAAACTTATTACTGCTTAAATCTTAGTCTAGTTGCTCTAATTACTGCATTTGACACCGGTAGTAATGTAATAATTTTGGTATTTTTTCATGCACTGTAGAAAATTAAGGCTCTGATATATCGCAGATGCGATGTCTGTGAAATTGACTTTCGGATTTGGAAAGTCCACATCTACCACATGGCAGCACTGGAGCATGCAAAGGTACACAAAATTCATAATTTATAACATAACTAAAAGTATTTAGTTTAAATTCGAACCTTAAATTTACTTTATTCTTTTGCTCCATGTTTGCAGAGAGTTGCGATGAAAGAGTTGCAAGAAGGTGAAGCTAAAGGGGATAACGTGAAAGGAACCAACCTGTCACCCGAAGAATTAGGTAAGCTGAATGTAGTAGCTTTATTATTGTGCAACCATTGCATTGTAGTAGGTCCTTTGAATGTTAATATGTATTTAAATTTTTTCATCGCTTCACACCAGGTTTGGATTTGGTAGAAATACGAACAGTTTTCTACTGCAATGCTTGCGTCAGGTATATACCTATTAAAGGGCAGCCCGAGGATGCTAAACGAAATCACTGCATGACATTAAACCACCTTAAGGGCGTTGAAGAATTTAACGACAGAGAAAGGCGAAGGGCACAGCGAGAGGAAGCTCGTGAAAGGGCTAAACGACGGAAGCAAGAAGAGAGTGAAAAGCTAAATAAAGTGAAGGACACTGACGCTAACAGTGTGGCTGACAAAACCACTGATGGAAGTAATGATCAGTGTAATGCAGGAGTAGGAGTTGTAGCAGATACGTCTAACAGCACTCCTGGAGCTGCATCTCAGATTAAAGAAGAACCTGTTGATGCTGAACGAAATAATTGCGATGCTGCTGATGCTGCGAGACTTAAGGATGAGGTAAAATACCGCAACATTGTAGCACAATCTCACTTCTTGGTGTCCCCTTTATTGTTGAAATTGTATTATATTAGGATGTAAAAGATGCAGAGAAAAACCAAGGTACCGAGGGTCAAAAGAATGTTAATCAAAATGAAGCCGAGGAAGACGATGACGATGAGATTGAGTTGCACGCTGGAGAAGATGACGTCGAAGATGAATCTGAGGACACTGGGGATTGGAATCGACGTACTCGATCTAGCCAACGTGGAGATATATCCTCTAAGTAATACATATTAGATTAGATGCATTGAAATGACCGTAACGGGCACCTAGATTATTATGTGAAGATGTCCGATCAGAATAAATGATTCCATCATTAGATGGATTAAAACAGGACAAGCGAATTATGTAGTGGAAATATTGGAATAGTTTTAATGAGCCATTAGGTTAAGTATAGATCAAAGAGTGCTATAATTGAATGATTATTATGGGATATCCCTCCTGCTACGAAACGAAGATTTATGTGGTGTGGTAATTCCCTGTATGATGATATCGTGTTTAAGGCAAGATTTTTTTTAATTTTTAAATTGGCTATTTAATACAAGCCTATAAAACACGTGGTCAGTTTTATTCATAAACTGCATGCGATGTGAACGATGTTGGGATGTTTATGACGCTTCCACTTCAGTAATCACCGGAATGCATGTTTAATGTAGGTAATAATAATAGACCTCCAGAAATAACAAATATGTGTAATGTTTGGATCTGCCTTGTGTATCGCGTACGTAGTAATACGTTTCAATATGATATTACTATTACTTACAAGACCTTAGGACTTAAAAAGATTCCCAGTGTAATCATTCAATTCCAACGCTCATCGTGTAGGTACATTCTAATATGGAATTAAAAATTTTTGTTGATAAATAAAAGGGATTGTTAATTTTGCGCATATTAAAATCGAATGTACAAGGGATAACTTCTCCGAGTAGAATTGTGCCTTAAGTGTCACACGTTCGATTTCGACTGATATCTTACTAACGTTTTCTTCAGCTGCTATCCTATCAAAAATACTGATACGTAGACTTTGATAGCACGATGTAATATAGCGATAAGACTATAACAGCTCACCGCGATACCAATTACTTTTTACTTCGTCTCATCTTCCTAGTTGTGTTGTATATTATTTGTATACTTCCAATTTACTTGTAGTATCAACCTACATACACAATTTTAAGCATGACTCACTCATTTGTCAGTCAGTTATACGACGCTCTATTAACAACTCGATTTACATTACATTAACAACAGTAGTGTCACAACTTAAACTGTCTACCTTCAGCTAAACTCGAGATTAGATAAGACAGATTTCTAGCCTTGCGTAGTGGAAGGGGTTCGGAGCCGAGCTGTTGTAGAGAAATAATAGTTCTCTGTACATAAATATTAGTTACTCTGTAGATGGTTTTAATTCTTTGATTTGCTTGATAAGGTAGGCTTTTTCATCATTAAATTGCTCATCTTCGGATCTGTCTTCATGAAATTTGGTAAGGAAATCGATTAACTTTTCCTGGTTGCGAAGAAGTATGTCCAGTATTGGCTTGGGCTTGTTGGGATTGGCCACAAACACCTGAAACAAAGTGCACAGTAGTATTTGTAGATTGTTGAAACTAAAAGAAAGTGGGTGTGCGGAAAGTGAAATAGGCTACTGCGGGCGGAGTGTGTACCTTAAACACATGGAAGGCTTCAAACTGGATATTCCTTGACTTTTCCTTAAGCATGTTCATCATAAGTTTTAAATTATCGGGGTTGGAAATGTATCTCGTCATTACCTATTGCCGGCATTAAGCACACGTTAATTACCCGAACAAATACGTATTACGTGTTCATAATTTCATCTGAATACTTTGTTACGTGTTTCATCAAAAATGATTACCGTAAAGTTGTGCCTATCCAACAGAAGTTCTCCTAGTAGCTTCAGACTCTGTCGCCTCGTAACATAGTTTTCTGAATTCAGCAACTGCTGATAGTGACTAAAAACTTTATCGTAGTTAGCCTCCAAAAATTCTGCACTCAGTAGCTTATGGCGGGTCAATAATTCCTGTAAAGATTATGATTGAGTCATCATGATTGAGTTAAATTAAAAGTGAATGCCAATACTGCGAAAAAGTAGGAAAGTACAACAAGGCCAAACCTTAAAGGTGGAAAAGGCATCAGAGGCGATATCAAATGTAGAAACTTCAACGTAGTTGAAGAACTTGTAGAATTCGTCCGAATACAACACTATTTTAGCCAACGCCTCATAACGTGCACATTCTCGTAGCATTGTTCCACAATTGAGCGCGATATCGTGGTGCTCATATCTAGTTTTTTTTAAACAAAAAGGTATATTACACAAATTACACGCGCTAGACTATTTTTAGTATAGATAGGCCATCTATAATAGATTATTTACCCTGAAATCAGTGTAAAAAGAATCTCAGGTTTGGTGCAAATGTATTCGACAGTAGGAGATCGGGCACCAATATGTCTCCTTAAAATGTTGTTGAAAATCTGGGCAACATCTTTCTTCCCCTGTCACATCACATGAAAATATAAATTATAATAATGAATTTCATTTCATTGAGTAGTCGTGTCGTATTGTATTGAATACATTAATCGGTACGGTATTACCTCGAATTCAATTCTAGATAGGTTATTAATCAACAAAAGTAAAAGGTTCGAGTTGTACAGCTCTTGTGAAAGTTGCGCTATCAGAATTTCAGTCTGCTGCTCTGTGTCAGCGGCACCAAACAGGATAGACTTGACATTGGCAAGTTGCTTTGAAACCTCCTCTTGAGCCTTTTCTGCTTTCTTATCCCCCCGTTCCAGAGCAGTAACAGCTTCTTTCAAAGCCTTCACAACCTCGGCAGGGTTCTTCTGTGATTTTCCGAATAAAGGCATTGTATTCAAATTCCCAAACCCAACGAAAATCCAAATGCAATTTCGTCCGAGAAATGAGGAAACCAATTAACGTTTTGATCACGGCTGAATAATACTTCACATTCGACAATCAGAAGTTCTGAAATAGAACAACAAATACGCACAAAGGTTACAACTACGCCGCTCATCGGGTGGAATCACATCACACAAGCCACTTTATAATTTGGTTCGAGTCGAGTAGTAATGAGTAACTCGTAAACCACAGTAAAAGTACACAGTACATAGTACATACATCCGAGCGCCACCACACAATAAATGCAAAATCTTCTCAATCCCTACGGACCATGTCCGGAAGAATTGTAAACTTTGTACTGGTAACGCGTAAATACGGAACAGGCTCTAATTTTACTAATGCTAAATACGAAATTACACATCATAGATAGATTACAATTACAGATATTCTCTTCTCCAGTGATCTGAACTAATGACTGAACAGAACTGTTTACATAAACAATACACTAATATGAAATGAGTCAAACTATGAATCAAACTCATGTCATGTCCCACTTTAATCTCTGAAAAGACGACCGGCAATTTATAGTCTATGCATGACCTTTGTTCTTATTCTTAATCATCATGATATGATCATCCTCGCTAGTTTACTTTCCTAAACCATATAAAACGATTTATTTGTGTGCATGCAAACATTCATGAGACACCTGTGTATATTATGTACCTATGTATTTAAATGAAGGAGGTCGGAGTAGAAAGAAGGAAATTATTACTTGTGTGTTACCACTCTCTCCACGCACTCCAGTGTAACTAGTGCATGCATACACTGCGCACAACAAACAACTGCAAAATGCACAACTTACTTATTTTAATCACTAACGAAAACGATAATATTATTTCCCTGCATTCCCTCCATCGATCAAGCAAGCAACTGCTGCTGCTGCTGCTGTTTTGTTATACAAAATACTTAATATTCCTCCTCAGTGGATCACCACAAACCATATAAGTTCCTACAGCTAACTCAACTCAATACTATACATATGTACTATAAAATACTATAAATTAGCAGTAGTAATAAACATACGTGACGACTAAAAAAGTGCATAAAACACGACAGCTGATCCTCTGTGTATTCCCCTCCTGGCTGGTTCAAATATGTACTATAAAATACTATAAATTAGCAGTAGTAATAAACATACGTGACGACTAAAAAAGTGCATAAAACACGACAGCTGATCCTCTGTGTATTCCCCTCCTGGCTCCTGGCTGGTTCATTCAGAACACTTTTTTCCTCTATAACTATGTACAGTAGTTGGTAGTGGTGGTAGTGGATTTTGGTGGATGATGATATATTTTTCCTCCTTTGTTGACTTTCTCAGGAAACCCGTTATCACATCATTAGCGCTAATTACGTAGGGAAGTCGTCGTCGGTGAGCCACCACTCAATAAGTCTACATTGGAGTTATCCTCGTTACTATTCACAGAGTTCAGAACAGGTAAAACATTTGATCTGAGCATTACAAATCAAAATACAAAATATTTGGGTCGTCGGACAGAAGAAGAAGATGAAGAGACGAGGAGCACAGACAGTGTCTTTGGTCTTGGTTTACATTTACATGCATGAGGTGAGTGAGTGAGTGTGGCGGATTGTGAATTGAAGAGAGTGAGAGAGAGAGAGAGAGAGAGAGAGAGAGAGAGAGATGTGATGTGAAATTATAGGTACGACGGGATTCACTCACGGTATTACTTTACTACATGGTATACACAACTCAAGTAGTGGTGGTGAGAGATGCGCTAGTTTGGCACCACCGACACAGACACACAATATCACCTTCTATAAAAACTTAAGGGAATGATATTAAAAAGGTGACGATCGCGATGATGACGAGGATGACGATACTACTGATGATGAGATACCCCTTTAGTCGTCTTCTCTCTATCACGTCTCATCACTTGTTCACCTATGAAAACTGTCTGTTTTTACCAGAGTGTGAGTCTGTGACTCTGTGAGTGTGCACAATACTCATACTCACTCACTCACCACCACTTTCTTAAAGTCCTTAAGTATCTACACGTACGTATACATATACTTTTATAGTGTGTGTGTGTACACACACAATAATACATGATATGATATTATATACATATATGTCCGTGCCTACCTACTTTCCCCGATATGACGATATAGACTTTTGGTATGGTGGTGGTGAACGAATGAATTCTTCATATGAGATGCGATGGTTATAATAGGCATGTACTATATAGTAAATAGTATGCATTTATGTGGTGAGTGGTGGAGTGGACGTGTTTGAGAGCAAGAAATGAAGATAAAACGGATATGGTTTTACAGAAAAAATACAGAGAAATCCATAAGTTTAGAGCATAGCTGCATGCTTGCTATCAGGTACATTAATACAATATGCGATATTCTGTGATGTGATGATGATGATGATGATGAGAGTTTATATATGCCAAAAGCCTTTCCGTCGTACTACTAGTGATTGTGATTGGGGATGATGATGATACGAGATGTGATTCTCTGACTTGTTTCTGTGTGCGTATAATAAATGTAAAGTGTATATTTTATATACATATCTCTGTCTCTCTCACTCACTGTAAGTATTTATGATTGCGACTATTACGATACGATACACTTCACACACTATTTAATACCGACAAGCAACAACGCGACCACCAACACAAAAACTCAAAATAAGACTGGCACAAGCACACGATATTGCATTGCTTTACACACACCACCACCACCGTTGTTTGATGCAAATTGCATGTAATATTCATGAAATTGTAGAGACGAAATCAACCACGTTCCATTTTATAGCATTTATTAGGCAATTTTAAATTCACGTAAATGAAAATGTCTTTATACCGCAGCCCCGTGGAGTACAAGGGCAAAGGATATTAAATCTCCTTTTTTCGGGGATACTAATTATTATTGTAAGCTGCTCTGCTCTGCTCCATTATAATTCACGGCGCATATAGTACAGTACGTGTGCTATATGCTATTAGCATGTACTTAACTTCAGTATTCCGTGCCGATTATTATCATATAAATAAACGTTTTGAAGAAAATGTGTTGAACTTTGTATGCTTAAAATTTATTTGCTCTTTGGAGATAATTAATGTACACTGCTCCTTTGTGTACGGCATTCCGCGGCTGTGAGCAAAAGCGAGCTTTTGACATATTCCTTCTAATTTTCACATACAAATGTTTTCATGTGTAGTGAGCGTAAACGAAAAATGCTTAGGAAGGATCTAAATCTAAAGACTCCAGGAAAAAATGATTTTTTTGCTGCATTACTTTATCTAACCAACAGGATTTTTCTGGTTTTTGCACAGTTGGATTCCAAATGAGTGGGGTTCAAAAATCAGTTACATTGAATAATTATTTGGGACTTTAAAATGGCTGCTCCTGTTCCAGATGAAATTTTATTAACAAGCACATCTCTCATCTCTCAGCATTCTCAATTTATTTTGCAAACTTCCCAATTCCCATCGTGGTACATGTAATGCAACTCATTTATTTAGCACTGTTGTTGGCAAGATATCTATAGTATTATGCAATGAAGAGTCTGTCAGACAGAATGAGAGTGAGACTAGTCCGACCGATGAGATGAAATATGAGATAGCCTATAATAACCTTGTGGAGATTCTGGGAGTTAGATTACACACGGTGCATAGACATAGACTGCACAAACAATGCGTGATGATATAGGTAACATATAACATTTGAATTTTAACGGATTGTTATCATTTTGACTTGGCAGTGAAGTACTCTCAAGCCTTGTCAGCCTTGCATAGTTAGTAAATGGCCATCGGATATTAATACAGCTGTCTCTGCTCCTGCCAGGGTTTCATTTGATCATTTGGTATTTGGCTCTTTGATCTGCGTTCTGAATCTGGACGTAATTTAATTACTAGGTGGGTGAGTGAGTAGTGGTAGTGTTGAAAATGAGTTTCTGAGTACATGACTCATCTGCCTATTACTAATTTCATTAACTAAAGCCAATACCTTGCAAAACTAAACCACGAGTTTCGTACGTTATCACTGCGGCACTGGATGTGTGCTAACTAACTAATAGTCACATATGTATTGTGGGTTGTGGGTATTATTGTCTGATTTGTCATCCTCACAAGTGATGAATTTGGAGTAATTTATACACACGTAATAATACTTAAAGCATATTTATTTGTTAAACTCACATGTGTACCCATCCTAATCTAATTATTGTAAGATCAGAAATTGACTCTGATATGATAACTTTTACTCTGATACGCTGAAGATACCGTATTAAAACCGTATATTCGCAAAAATGTACTGCCTGCACACAGCACGGTAATATATTTTGCAAACGACCTTCCTAACATACTAATGACAATGACTCATGAAAACTACCGCACATGCTGGAAAATCGTGCTGCGAGGGTGGACTGAGCACTGTGCATTTTATAACCAGCAATATATAGCAGCAATACAAATTGGCAATACTTTTCAATTCCAGGGGAATTGAAACATTGCCTGAAAAAAGCTATAGTGTGAGCACTGAGCACAACTGCATTGTGAACTGTGAAGTATTTTGTATTTATAGGAAACAGAGATTATAATCTATAACATGAATTTTGGCACAAAACAGCTAATTCTGGCTTTCGCAGTATTAGCTAGCATAGATGAGGGCTGCACAATAACTAGCTCGGATCAGGTGCTTTACAACATGCGAGCGCGTATTGCACTCACGTGCTCTAAATCCTCGCCCGAAACATTCTTCAATAAAATCGCCGAACCTTCATTGACGCTACTATACCACCGTAAGTGTGAGAAGAAAAGAAATGGCAGAGATGTGTTTGACAATTGACAATGACCAACCAGAGCTACGCTAGGAAGGAATATATTATGTATCTAAATATCTTGTCAGGAGAGAAAGCTGTGTGGTGTGAAGTGGAGATTCTGAAGATGCAGGAAACAATGCGATGTACATACACTGATATGCAAAATTCATCATTAATTCGCAGGTAGCAAGGCTTTATTTGGGATTTTAATGGACAAAATAGAAGCTTCAACCAGTAGCGAGGACGAAAACCGGAATCAAGAATGGGAATATATAACCGACACTGTAACGACGAGTTTGGACTCTGCGATAAATCGTTTGGAAACCGAGTGGAGGTACTTTATTGAATTAAGTGATGCCAAACCACTACCGTGGGAAGTTTCATCAAAACCAGCAATACTCCACGAGACTGTAGGGCGCCTGGAATATGGATACCTAATGGTCGATGCTGTCGTTCGTGCAGGAGTTAAAGAAATTGTGGGAACACTTCAGCATCAGCTAGTAGGAGGTATATCCATGTGTACCTAATCTATTCTGATTCTACGTATTACACTATTTTACCTATGTGTACATTTAGGATCTTAAAGGTTTCTGTATTTTCAAGTAATTAGAAGTCTAGAAAAGGAAGTCTCAAAATTCTCCAGCGATGATAACGAGGATGTAACAGAACACAAATTGTTAAATCAAATGAGACGTGGATTAGCCCAGGTTAGTTTACAAATACACCTAAATTAAGGGGGAAAATTAGAATTAGAAACATGAAATAACCATGTACTCCACCAATGCCACCACGTGTGTGTATGTAGATGAAACCGTCCTTTACGACAAAATTATTGGAGAAAGTTGTGCAGAGAGCTCTTGGGAATTACAAGCCTCCGGACTCATCTCCGTCCTCCTCAACTAGACCCAGTCGACAAAATTTTATATCTGAACCATTAGAACAAATAGCCATTGTCTTTCACGCTTTTCGTGAGAAAGAAGCGATATACGCAAATTTTTGGAATGAAATATCGGCAATATTTCACCAAGAGTTAGATAATTCCAATCAGCGTGATATCACAGAAAATGTATCGGGATTCATTCAAGAGCTCGTGCAAGACCAGGATAAACTAATTAACTTGGTGATTCAACTTGTGGCAAGAGACAAGAATCGTGATAGGGAAAAATAAAAAGCACTTTGTTTGATTATAAAAAAACTCACAATCAGTGATTTTTTATTTTTAATTACACATATGTATCTTGTACGCATGATGTATGTACTTATTTTCAACAACCTACGTTCAGATATTACCAGTGCGCTAGACTTTAGGTCATGATATGACACATCCGTCGTACCGCGCTGTTAAACAGAGGAAATTATTAGGCCTTATGAATAGTCTATTGTCAATTAACTTATACTGTCCAACGGCTAACATTAAACAGGTGCAACAACACGTAGCAGTGTGTGGTAATTTTCTTCTAGTTTAATACTTGTGCAAATACTCTAGTCAAATGGTCATCCTTAATAATATCAGATCAGATCGCAATATCACAACAAGCGATCTCTGTTATCGTCTTCCTTCCTCGTTTGCGTTCGCTCGCACACGGCAGATGTGTGCACTAATGCACATATTGTAGTTATTTATGCAACTATAGATTTTCAAATCGTCTTATGCAGAAACGCACAATATCCGGCACTGGCAACGTCACACGCGAAACTCGGGCGGTTTGGTTTGCTACTCTACATGAATCTCTGGAAAATGAACACGAACGAATGAACAAAGTCCACGCTAGTATGAAACTTCAACGCATGTGTGCCATCTAAAGCATTAATAGCCCTTCTGTATTTGGCATTTGGCACACAAGAAATCTAAAGTAAGTCAAATAGTGCTTTCGCGTATAATAAATGTTCAAAATGTTGAATGCGGTATTGTTTAAATGGTTAGGTTTGATTCACATAGGTCATAGTTCATGTTCATACCAAGACATGAGCAGGCAAAGCAAGCACAACGCTATATAGTAAATACACCAAATGAGCGTTGAGGTTGAGGGTGAAGTGTGCAACGATTTACGGTAAATGGTAATGAATTCTACATCTAGCAATGTGAACATATTGGTGTGATGAGTAAGAAAGACGTTAATTGCTTTGTTTGTAATGACATTATCGTGATGTGTAATGTTTGTGTGCGCTTGTGATTCATGTTATGTGAGTATAATATCATCATCAGGAAAAGTCATTAATATGGTATACATATATGCAAACATGTGCTGGTAATTGGTAAATATGTTGTTATTACCACCGGTCATCCTTTATTCCGTTCAGCAGTCAGACAGGACACAGGTGGAGGGGCAAATACGTTTTGCTCGTAATAAATTCGCACATTGCGCAAAACACAGCGAATAATTCCCACAGCTCATCATCAACAGTCATCTCATGTATGGTAACAACATGGTCAGCTTTGAATAAAATAAAATTAGGTATCGTAATAATTATAATAAGCAGGGGAGCGAGGAGCCCATCCTCTTCCTCAATTCTCAGCAGTCACGCAGTCAGTGTGGCAGGCAGGCCAGCATAGGCATTTTGCTACTAAAACAAGTACAAAAACGTTGTTGATACAATTACAGCTTATGTAAATGTATAATAAGAACTTGACGCTCGCTGTCTCCCAGATCAGATATATACGCATACACTGACTTACGCCGTCGTATTCCGCATTGTATTGTACAATAAAATTATTATTGTACAGTTAAAATGTACGTCCAAAAGGGGGAAGACTGTGCTGTTGTGAGTGAATGATGTGAATACATCATCGTGTACTAACGTCATCAGAGCCACTGTAAAAATTTCCGTCACTCAATGAAATGGAAGAAGGAATGATGCTGCTTTGTATTTTATTTTGCATTCACACTTTGACAATTATTGTTTGTAGTTGTAGATCAGTTGTCTGCCGTCGACCACTATATTACGTACGGGATTTCACTTGAATGAGATTCTGCTAAGCCATGATGATGACGGATGGATGGATATGAGATTCATGATGAGAAAGAGAATAGCATTATTGCATTCATCCAGATTCTAGCTAGATATAATATAAGAGATATATATCCCCTTGTCAATTGGTACATTAAATTGCAATGTTTAACTCTAAAATGAACGCCTCATTTACTTACTTACTACACTGTGGATACTAAAAATTACTTATGAAAAATATGCTTTGCTATTCACTACTATCAATAATGCATGAAGCAATCATACACACATTTCTTGTTAATCTTGCATGAGTGCATCCCATATCACATCACATATACTGAAGTGACTGACTGAGGGGAGTTTAATACATATTACACACACACAAAGATATACAGAGAAACAACGACTTGGTTGGACTCACACACACCTTATAAATCCGTCTGTCTGTACACACGACAGTAGTAAGTACATTCACAACTCGCATTCATATTTCTCTACTCTGCTATATACTCCTATCCTAACCTAATCTGGCATGTTTATAAACTAAAGAAACTTTTAAGCAAAGCCAGGAAGGAGTGAAAAATACATGATTCAATACCAACTTGATAGATAGCAGACAGCAGAATGAATATATTGTGAACAATTAGTGGTTTAGCAATTAGTCATCCTTATTTCATTCGATTAAAGGTGGTGCTCAATTTACTGCAACTGTGTAGGACTTTTAAAGATACACGCAGATATTGTACGAGAGCAAGAGCAAAAAAGGAGTCTATTGATTGAAACTACAAGAAAAGAGCGAACAACGATCGAGTGACGATATTTTGGAAAAGTAAGTTTACAGCCATTTGGCATACTTTCCGTGAAAATTTTATTAAAAAATAGAATAAAAATAATATGCTGTATGCTATTGTGTCTAGTCTAGTCTAAACCTAAACTTATAGGCAAGGCAAAGACAGGAGTCTTATAGATTAACTAAGGGTATATTAAAGGAATGGCAGAGATTATGGAAGCCTATATACCTCCTTTGCGAACTTTTTAAATAATTAATCTACGTTTCTGCAAAGCAAGAAAGTGTTTCGATTCTGTGGACGCAGTACAAAGAAAACGCTGCCAATAATCTGCTAATAATGACAGCGGAATTGGGCTAAACGCCCACGAAGCAAAAAATTAAATAACAAAGGCTTCTCCTCGCAGCAGTGTAGCCTTCAGTTTGTGTGAAGCAATTACTATTAGCTATTGTGTTTCACGTTTCACAAACAGCAGCTATCAATTCAATTCAGTTTTGCTATTACAAGCAACACTGTTACATGGTATTATTGCAATTCGCACAATATCCTTGATTGAATCCTGGGATTTGGGAAACGTGAAACTTAAGGGTTGGGTTAATGATACAAAGAGCGAGTCCTTCAGAATCCGTCATCAGTCGACGCATCAGTGTATGATTAGTGTATGATTATGATCTGGAATTGATTTTTGGATGAGTTACTTAGCTTTCGATTCAGTTCGGTTGGAGCCTGTTTATCAGTTTCTAAAGGTGAATGTTTAATCTTATTTTAGGCGGACGTGACCCGTGGCACCGTCCTCAACTGAACGCCACTGAAGACTAGTCTAAAATAAGGAAATCCATCTCATTGGCCAAACTGTATGTGCAGCTAACAGTCACGTTAACTGCTCCAAAATTTGATGGTTCATTCTACAACGGTTAGGAAAATACGCAAAGATGGTTGATAGACTGGGTAAGAAACCATTTTTGTAGCGTTTTGTCCATACGCTATTAGTAATCCTAATCCTAATACCACACAGTTATCCGTGTGAAAGTTTACCATGTGGCATTATTATTTATTTGTCCCAGTAAACAGCGAAGGAAATGCCAGAAGAATTGCCGCGGTGGAAAGCTGCTTTGGCAGCTCTGGACAGGTATTTAATATGACATTCTCTTCTCAACCCATCTACAACTATATATAGTATGATTAGCACAGTATATTACCTAGATGATTGTATTGTACATATTTTATAGCCATTGGCTGTTCCTGGAAGGGTTCTAGTTGGAGAAGGAATTCTCACAAAAATGTGTCGCAAAAAACCCAAGCCTCGCCAGTTCTTCCTTTTTAATGATTCTCTTGTATATGGAAATATCGTTATTAATAAGAAAAAAGTAAGTTCCATTACCACAATCAGTTTTTGGAGCTTGCATGTGAAATGCGCTGACCGGTTGGATGAATGAAGCAGTAACGGAGATTGTGTTTTATGTAAATTCGTAACAGTATAACAAGCAACACATCATCCCTTTGGAACAAGTTAAACTGGAGTCTTTGGAAGATGATGGACGTAAGTCTTAATTTAAGTTTCGGGGAAACTAAGCTTAGTCTGTTTTGCATTGGTGGTCATTAAAAATATGACTGATTTTCTTTTAGTTTTAAAGAATGGCTGGGTTATAAAAACAACAACAAAGAGTTTTGCTGTCTATGCTGCAACTCCGACGGAGAAAGCGGAATGGATGAGTCATATCCAGAAATGTGTTTCCGACCTCCTGAAGAAAAGTGGAAAGAAACCTGCGGAAACACATGCTGCCGTTTGGGTTCCAGATTCAGAAGCTCCAGCTTGTCAAGTTTGCCGAACGCCATTTACTTTCGTGAACAGACGGGTAAAAAAAACTTTTCAGAGGTTTTAAAAGTAAAATTTTATCTGTTTTTAACGTGCATCATTTCTTTTCTTCTTCACAATATATAGCACCACTGTAGAAAATGCGGTGCAGTAATATGTGGGCCATGTTCCAAGAACCGTGCCCTCCTACCAAGCCAAAGTAAGAAACCCCTTCGTGTATGCAATCCGTGTCATAATCAAGTTTCCGGAAAGAACCAGGATGGAAACCAAAATAGTTGGTCCGGCAATGCTGATTCCAGTGGAGATGACGATTCAGATGATGACGCAGATGGAGAGGAAAATCCCAGTTGGTCTTCAGCACCAAAGTTTTATCACGGCTCTAACCAACTAGGCTATCGAAACTAACTTCATGGAAAACAAAACTACTACTACGATTGTTGAAGAAGATTTATACAATTCTCATGATGATGTCGATGTGTAATGGCTCAAACTTAAACAGAGACTTCACTACAATTTTTTTTATCAAGACGAGCTAGTTCCCACTTTCAAAAGTTCCAAAGCATGTACAATTGGACTCTATCAATCATTTACGTAAAAACGTGACAGTATAATTCCGTACAACAACAGGAAAGAATCCTTTTACACTTACGTATTGTATTGGTGCATAGTGCAACAGTTTATTCCAGAGTATACCAAAGGCTTAATTTCTTCCAAGGATTTCGCGTGGGTTAGGAAAGTTGTTACCGATGATTTCCGTGTATAAATGCCGTAGTTTGTAGAGAAAGTATGTGCACATGCACAGGAATGTGAAAGCACTGCTCGTTCACGTTCGTGGTGTTGACGTCGACGGGTTTATAATATTTTACATGTTTTTCTATAATAACTACATAGTTTGGGTACCTGTCAAACATCCCATTTACGTCAACCTGAACAATCCTGATTGTATTGTGTGGTTAGATCCAGATATAGTTTCTAGGCTCAAGCGTGCCGTTAGTTAATGTACATAGGTAATCAATGTAAGCCAGTCTTGAATTTATACAGTTCAACTGATTTCAAAACTAGTATCCTTTTATAATTCATACATACTCCATTTACTGCGGTATGGTAAAAAACTGTCTTCTGTTGAGACAACAACGTTCTGTCTGTCTGATGATATTTTATTCGTAACAACATAACGTTACGATCATGTTCAATCAATCCTACTTGGTTTTCCTAAAACTATCTTCCAACCCCGACAAAATACCTCCTCGCACGATGTCAAACATTTCATTCAAGCAAGTTTGCTCAAATTATAAAAGCTATACCTTACCTAGCTACCTACTACTACTACCTATACTGTATTCAAAAAACCAACCTGGACAAGTGTGAACGAACAAGTGTGGTATGGGGTTGGCTATAGTAATGTTTGCAAATTGTGAAGTGCAAAAAGTGATTGGGACCTTGGGACTTGGGACGTGATATGTGATAAAACATTTTTGAAATCTTTCTTTAAATCTGAAACAACTGATACTTTCGGGGAGAAGCAATTATGATACTACAAGGAAAATTGCTTGAGTTTTCAAATTTGGCAAGTTTGTGTATTTGAAAAGTAACTGTACTTTCTTACTTTCTATTAACTAATTAATAATTATTAAACTAGCTTTTACGAGTGAATGAGCTATGAAAATGCAATACAATTTGAATTTATCAAGTACGTATAGTAAGTATGATCGTTATGCTCTAGGATTCAGTCTGATGTTATGATCTTACACACACTTCTTATAACCTAACCTACATTTAATATACTCCCTAAATGACCTGTCAAAAGTGCCTTGCCACGAACCAACAATTACAACTTAACCCCACCACCAGTTGAATTTTTCTCACTTCTCTCCATTTCAGTCGTATTTCGTATCATATTATAATCTTATAAATATATTATTCGTTTTTAAATTCAGATACAAATACAAAAAGTATTGTCCTAAGTACTAAAATCGATCATTATATGATCATCAAAATGAAACAAAATTTCCGTTGAATTTAAGGACTATTGGAAGAGAAATTACACTACACTATACTTCTGCATGCGTTTCTTCAACATTTCTTCTTCACAGCTTTACAAATTGGACGAATTGTGCAGCAGTACGGTATTACTAGGGTATATCCCAACGCATATCAAAATCAAATCGAATCCTAAGTCTAAGTCTAATGTCTTAACGTTCTATAATATATAAATACCGTCTTTACATCTAAAATTGTTGTTAATAATAGCAAAAACGGGTGGTATTACGAAACTGCTTAGATTAGTGTATAGTAACTAGCGAGTCTGTTATTAAACTAGTGTATATTAATATGAATAGTATCATTCTACAACTAATTAGCTAACTATAATTTTGTGACGCAATTGTGAATAGCAAAAGTTTTATCGTGAGTAGCAGTGCAAGTCGAAAGCGAAACAAGCGATCAAACATCCATGGTCCTGCTACGGTAAAATGTAATCAAATTTGCGTAATCCTAACTATGCTGTCCGTGTCCGTTGTCGTAAAATTTTCAGTTTCACGTGTTTTGTGGTGCGTGTGACACTTCTGTACCAAGAAAGCTTATAATGGATCAAAACAAATACACTTCTATATTGTGCAAACCAATTGTGTGCATGTGTCTTAAATGTAAAAAGAGATAATAAAGATCTACTGTAGAAACAAAAAGAAATATTATACGAATGCTTCTGTAACGAAACGCCGTCTCCCTTACTTCACTGCATGGTGATATGATCATTTAGGTAATCAATATATAGAGTAAGAAAATAAAACAATATTAAACTGGCCTGTACCTATCAGAGGCTTTAATCAGGTAATTACGTATGTCAATATATAGGTGCCACCAGCGCAAGCTGGTCATGTCACCATCCAATCCATCCAGCGCAAAGTAGTAAGCGGTAGCTAATTACTTAATTGCTACCGTTTGGATATTTTTTTATCCAAACTTCCGCGTGTAAACTATTTATCTCTTTGTCCTAAATCAGACATTGAGGGAGATTGTACGTAGATTGACCTCTTTGAAATGCGCAATATTTAATGGGCTTGAGAGATTCTTCTTGAGTACCTAATATGCTTAATGATTTTGATTCAGACGCTTTGCGATAAAGTAAAAGTATCAGTTTTTTTTAGATATTCCATTTATCATCTCCACAATCAAAGCACAATCCAGTGCTGGCTGTGAGCACTCCGCAATCCGTGGCATTTCATCTACACGAGGATAAATTCTCTGCTGTTGTGAAGACAAGCTTTTGCTTGATCTATTGCCTTTTGACTGAACATGTGCAGAAATCCTTCGAGTCTCAAATAGTGCAAGTCCATTTCCTCACTAATCACTCGCAAACTTCTGTCCGTTAGAATTAATCTGGGATCCTGAAATGCGAAGAAAAAAATCAAAGTACAACATAAAAATGCTAAATTTCAAATCATAAAACTAATCTGATCTCTTCACGTACCCCACTATCTTCAAAATGACCACCCGTATTTTTCAAAATGAGTTCTTTCAGTGTTTTACACCGAGCGATTCCAAGAATTACTCCAAAATCGGAAATCAATCCAACCTCGAGCGTCAAATGTTTCAAATCTAGAGAATTCAAGGTTATTGGTTTTGTCACTACATTCATTATAGAAAATGAAATACCGAATGACTTGTAACGACAATATGATGCTTACGTTTGAGTTGACCCATCCAAGGATCTATTCGCAAATGATCCACATCCCGATCATCCCACAAGTCAAGCAGTTCCTCGTCATGCTGGTTTGGTGCGAGTCCGTTAAGTCCACTATCAATCCGACTTGTAGCGACTCCATAAAATTTATGGAAGCATGTTCTCAGCTCGCACAGCTCTGGCAAGTAAGCGTATGCAGCTCGGAGGATATCATTGTTAATATTATTGATTTTTACCAACTTCACCTTGTTAAACTTTTTGAAAATCGTTTTAATATAGTCGACATTGTATTTAACTTGGAAGTCGTAAATTTCCAGTTCTTCGAGATTTGGATTGACGAGGATTTTCTCGGGAGAAACTACGCTATCAGGTAAACTTATTACAAAGAGTTTCAATGCTGGGGCTTCCGCAACGATCAACGGGCCATCGTAGCCAATTATAGATAATTTTTGTATCTTGTCCAATGGTCCGATCGGATGAAATTCGAGACATGAGGTT
>JAANSN010002823.1:0-21732 GCA_036850665.1 Dicranocentrus wangi
AGGGGATGAGGAGGGGGAAAATATTACCACTAAAACAGCGTATTTACTGCATTGTAGTACGTAATACTTTTTTATCGTTTGTGTCGTGAAGCGTGTAAAAACTTCTGTAACTATACGATGTTGTATAAATGATCAACAGGTAGATGGACCAGATACCAGTTTAAGTTGTCATTATAAAAAAGTACTTACGCTTGTATTATTTTGGTCTGCAAAAAATTCAGCTTAATTTCATGGGCACAAATTCTGACGTGCAAACAATGAGACTATTTGGTAGGTACCTGTGATTAAGCGCTTTATGTATGACATCGTGAATATGCATAAAATCCCAAGATGTTGGGGTTGCGGTTAGGCGTACGGTATGTTAAACGGGTTACCATTGTGTGACTGGATCAGGTAACTAACAATAAGATATGCTACGACGACTGAGAATTTTGCAGTTACGAACGTTTCAATAATTTTTGTGATGAGGAGGAACTACAACGAGGTGACCTTGTATTTTTGCTATTACTGCCCAATACGATAAAAATTTTGCATAATACTCACGTAATTAAGAATCAGATAAATATATGCTAAGAGCCTATTTGAATCCCAGCCATTTCACATGCGCTAGTTATTGCAATTTGGTTTTGCAGCTCACAGTTAGTTTGGATGACGGCGACTTTTAAAGAAACTCAAATAATAATTCACTATAATAAGGTTGAGAATTTGTTTCCAAAATCATATTGGCGAATTCCTCATTATATTTTTGCAACATGTCGTATCAATCTAGCGCTGACTAAAACTAGTAGGATAGCATACTGGATTGGCGTTTGATAGTTAGATATGTTACTTTATGTTAGACTGTTTATCTGAATGTAACCCACTGGACCTGGGTCTACTACTGCTTTCATGTGCATTGCCTTTTATTTTAAGAGCTTACAATTTGTTGATACAGTATTAACAAGTAATCATAATCATATATAAAAACTACATTTAAACATCCATTTCATATTGAATGTGCAAGTTTTCATTTGCTCAACACAAAACTTTTTAAGAGATATTATTTGATTTTATTTATTTGATTTTATTAATAAAAATGCATGATCACTTTAACGGCCATGTATATTGTGATACCCTGTCCAACAAAGAAAGCGATACCACGGGAAGGCTGTGGCATTGGTATAACGGCATACACAAGGGTGTGAATAATTCGGGCTCCAGTGAAGATTTTAAAGAGCAAATTTGCTGTTGTCGGGTCAGGATGTGTGAAGCAGTACAGAAGTCCAATTGCGAAGAATGGCAAAATGCATTCCAAGTCGTTCTGGTGAGCCCTGGTCACACGGTATCCGAGATTTTGTTTAAAATAAGCTTTAAAATATATTTTTGTATTTGGAAGATATAAGAATTGAGCACTACTCATTGCGGAAACATACCTGCGAACCCGTTCTACATCTGGATCCGAAAAGTCTACCTTTGCACGTTTGTCCCATTGAGCATCTTCAGGATTTGCAAATATCTATGCCAAAATAATAAATGTCCGAGGTTTATATAGTTTAAAGGCATTGCTACTGCTACTACATCATTATAATCTATATAGTTCCAGACCACTTACCTTTTTAGTAATCCTGTGTTTCGCTGTCAGAAAGGCCATCAAGAGCACTTTCACAACTAGAATAGCTGAGAAAAATGCATATGATTGGAAAACTGCGTCGGAAATTTCAATCTTCATTTTGTTTCAAATTTGATCAAATTTCAAATCACCACCTAAAAATGCACATTCGATGACAATACTGTATGTAAGAGTTGATGTTCGGGATGGAAGTGTTATAAAAGCAGAAATGGCAAGTAAGAGCAAAAATAATTTTAATCAAACCGGCGAGACAAAATCTGGTTGGTGCATTAGAGTATCAGGCGAAGGACACACGAAGACGTGTAAAGATACCATTCGTGGCTCTTGTTTTGTTACGTTTCGGTTACATTACATGCACATACCAATGATGATTTCGTGACTGCCACAGAGTGTCCAGCTTAAATTATGCGATCTCAACTCTCAACTGTGTTTGAAGACAGATCTTTTTGTAGTCTATCTACAATAGTGTTTGTTTTGTTGTTCACTATATTGATTCCTATGAATCCTATTTCCACTTAATGCATATATATACAGACTGGACAAAAAATCAAGGTCGAATGAAGAAGAGTCAAAAAGTGTAAGTTGTTGCAGCTCTTGTGTAGATACAATATGTTGTTGACAAACTGGGATTTACACAGCTTATGTTACTTTCCCGTGTATAGTGTATGGTTTATCCAGATGAGGTGGATGCATAAATTTCAACATAAAAGTACAACATGTGTGCGAGAACTGCCGAAACGGGCCGACACGACATGAGCCAGTAAAATGAAAATATTTTTTACTAATCAATTTTATTCCTGATATTCATTCATTCAATATAATGAACTGAGGGTTTGTCCCGAGAGTCCGTTTCCGCAAAAAATGAATTCAAAGTTGGATGAGTATCTGCCTGCTGTCATTTTCTTGTTTGAAATGCAGGAATAAGGGTTGATAGGTCATGTTTCCTGTTAATGCATTTATTACAATGCGGTTGGAATAATTACATTGTTTCAATTTGTCCATGTTATATGTATAATAGAATACGTTATATGTTATTTTTGGTCTTGTGTTATTGTTTTGTATACAGCCTTGTTTTTTTGGTTGCAATAGTTAACACGTAAATAAGTCTTATAAATAAATAAGCTTCATACTGGAATCGGGTACCTGACTATAGTGACAATTAAAAATCGCACTTAAATCGTTGCGCCTGTATATAGGTATGCGATTGTGTCATATGTGGTTTAAGAAGTTATACACCATTCAATCCGCGTGCATCATGTGTGGTTGAACGTGGGGTCAATGCTCATTGTCAGACCAGAGGCAATTATTCCCATTATGGATACTTATTTATTTACAAACTCGACTTTGGGTCCGACAGAATAAGAGAAAATCAGGCAGACTTATTTGATACACACACGTGCATAGCTACACAATTAGTTTAATGACAGTTTAATCAGACATTTATTAGAAATATCTCTCAGACAAACATACAGGCATACCTCATCATTGCATTCCACTTAACTAGCATTCAAAATTAACCTAACAGATCAGAACATTTATATTTACTGCTACTTTTAGTAATTAATGTAACTCGCCGAAAAGGTTCAAACATAATACTGTCTTCAGGTAAAGTAGTGCAAAAAATCAAAACGGGATCAGTTCTGCAGGTACTCCTGTGGAATCGTTTTTTCGGGCATCGTTGCTCGCAAAGCCGCTAACCATGAACCTTTGTCAGAGTTATAAATTTTAAGTTTGTTTGATGTTCTTGGGGAGAGGAGTGGTCGTAACATGTTCATTACGTAAGGAAAGAACCAAGGAGCTGGAACCGAAAGACAATTAATGATAAATGGTGAATATTTTGAACCACTTGATGAATGTATGTAAGACTTACTGTTGATTATGTACATGGTCTTGATGGTTTCCGGGTAGTACTGTTCCAAATCTCGGAAGGAGGAAAACATGATTTGCATAGCTGAAAATATACAATGTACAATATTATTTCCGAATCATATACAATATTTCAAAATAAGTTAAGTGTATATGAGCTCAAGCTTAAGCTTACATTCCAGATGTAATACTTGGGAGTAGGTTAAATGCTCAATCCCAAAAATAATCACGGACTGGTGTTGACCCAGCTTCTTGGTGGTACTCATAATATATTCCAAAATATAGTACCTCATCTTATTAATCTCATCGCGGTATCCTTGCTCCAGAAATTGGCGGACATGCCACCTCCCAATAGGAATCCAGTAAACTGATTTGATATAAGTAGACAATCACAAACTGTTGAGCTTAAGATTAGCTTCACTCGCTAATTATTTACCTGGTCTGCCCTCGTTGTCACAACCGGTGTACTCGAAGAGTAGGTCTTCACTCAATTGGTTTCATCGGTCTCCAGTAAAGATATGTATCAATCTTTTGTTCGTCCCTCCATTTGATTGCCTTAATAAGAAAGCACAGCTATTCAAATTTAGCTGCAACTTTCACAACGAGAACTACTGAAGCTGTTGTATATTACTTTGACTGTATGTACCTTTCTAAGTTGAGCATTTGCTTTTTCTGGTGTTTCTCGAGCTGTAGTTCATAACATGGTTAGTTAAATCACAAATTAACACAAGCCACTTTTCAGTTTAAACAGAGTTATGTTTTGAAATAAATACCTCGTAAGTATCTTAGAAGAATAACGTCATTGATTTCATCTTGATTTAAATCCTGGACAAGATCCCGGAACTGCGAAAAACATTTTAGTACTATAATCCATACAGACAGATACAAATTGGAAATTTTCAGATTAAGAATGGCACCTTTTGGACAGCCGTGGCTTCCTGAGGACTTTCTATCTGGATCATTTTGTTTTTGGATGAGCATTCAATCCAACCTGGACAGAATTGTAATATTACCAATTTACAATTCGCAATAATCAGGAGGATAATTAGGAAATTGCCTGCAACTTGCAACGAGATAATCTAAAAACAAAATAGACAACTACGAAATTAGCTTTTTGTATTTGAGGAAAAACATGTTGTGGTGGAATGTGTTTGTAGTTTGTATTGTATTGCAGCAGTGAACTAGCGAGAATACGATATCTATGTCATGTCTAGGTTTATTCACCGACTATATGAAAATGGACAATCATGAAGAACAAGTAGACCTTTACGATGACGTTAATATTTTTGCCAGAAAAACTTGGTCTACAAAATACCTCAATCTTGCAATTATTTCCGCGAATTCTTTTAATAGTTGGACTGTTGGAGCAATCTAAGAATATGACGTAAAGACGTGGTCACGGCTTCTAATAAATGCGTATAAAAGGTACAACTATACAACTGCTTTTTATACATGTTATCTAATGCAATTACATTATACAGTCGTTCGGATCGTCTAAGCACGCAGGTGTGACTGAGGGAGGACACGGTTATGAATTCCTTCGAGTTTCTGGAGATGCGGTAAGGCAGTTTTGTGATCAATGTAATGTACGAAGGACGAATGTGAACCACAGCGGGTCCCAAATAAATACACTACCCACTCAGCTACCAAATCACGAAATTTTTCCGAAATTTTGCACAAGAACTCCACTCCAGATTTCATATTTAATTTCACCTCGTCTGCTCATGACTTTATATGAGTGTCGAAATAGCGAAAAACGTGTTTCTGGAAGGACAAAATCAATCAAGTTATACTCCCGGTTAGCATGCGCTTTAGGTTTCGCTCTTTCATGCTTTTCATGTGAAGCTATAGAGGCTAGGTAATTTGCATGCTTGTTCTCCATTTGCATTACTTCCACCGAGCACACGGTAATTCCCAGTTTTGACCTGTCACCCAATCAGTCTTACAAAACGTATACCCAAGAACTAGGCACAAAGATCTATAGCTCACCTCACTATTTTTGTTGTCGAAGGTTTTGCAAGTGGGATAGTGGATCTGTGATGCTTTGTTGCTCCTTGGAAAAATGTTGCGTCACGTCCCAAAGCTGGTTTCCAACTGGCAAAATTTTAAAGCTAAGCCCAACAATAAATCCAAATGAAGCATTTAGGGCCTATTTTTACACAACGAACACCATCATTACCATTACGAATTATTCTCGTAATCATCATACATACAAATTACTATTCATATGAAGTGCCGTGTTTTTAAGGGAAGTCTTTTTATGCTTGCCTTTCTTTCCTTCTTCCAAAAGTATTCTTACGCAATAGTTGGCAATAGAGAAGGACGTCCTGAAAATTCATCCTAGAAGTATAGTCAGGTTATGCTATTCACAATGAGCCGAGATTGAATTTAAATAGCTACATCATTCATACATCAACACGATAGTGAAATGTGTACACAGTTTTGTTTAGACAGTACAAATGACGGGCTGAATGACTGCGACTGTCCATCATCATGATGACTGGTAACTAGGACTGGGAACTATTCAATATTTAATGGGCGCTTGAATTTTGTATGCTGCAGGCACCCCCTGTTCTATTCGATTATGTGAGCAGAAAAATTATTATACACAGATAATCTACATAATCAAAAAAAAAACTTTCAATTTCTGTAGCCTGATCAATCCCAACATCCACATTCCCTATCATGTAATCACAACCATCATTATCCTCATTCCGTACCTGAGATCGTGCATGTCGCGGTAGCAGCTAGCTCAGGCAAAATCATATTTTGATGATAGCACATTAACTTATCTAGGTATATTGTGCATCTTGAACAATGTACATACCAAGGAATCAAGGAACGCACACAACTACACAATAAGTGTCCTGTCCACCTATCAACCTACCTACCTACATGCACTCAATATATACGCAACTTGCATGCCAATTGACAAAGGGATTTCGAGGAGACAAAACCTAAAAAAAAGTGTCTTGAGTTAATTCTATGTAGTTAACCTTCAGCATGCAGGTGACGACGGTCGACTTGCAACTTTTACCTCTGGTTTTCAAGTAATATATGTCAACGTGTTATGTCAATCGGTTGCATCCGTTGTATGACCAACGACTAACCAGTTAAAGGTATACACAGGAAAGCCTGTTGGATATCCTCACTTTTCAGAATGATGCCTTCATTGGACATTTGGCTTTACATTACAATAAAAATATACTTCTAAAATCCAAACAGAAAAATGACACGTGTTATTGTAGAACAGGAAAAGAAATCAGTCCCGGCCCAGGAAATATTTTTATATTCAGTTTGACATTAGGCGATGGGAAGTGGGAAATGGGAAACAATATGGAGCAAAACGAGCAAGTCGCAGGCAAACTTGGTGCGAAATGGTTATGTTATGATACAATCTGTTTGGGATAATGTTCGATTGTACCATGTTCTTGTTACACGATTATGGCGAGTAATTGAAATGTGTTGAACTTCCAATTGCTAACAATACTCTAAACAAAGTAAAGTAAAGTAAGTAATGTTAATAAATAAATTAACATACAAAACTTTTTTCTATTAGTAATGTTAATAGAATTACCTACACTTGAATCAAAACACATTGTCCTCCTCGCATTGCATAATTGCATATTGCTGCTTTTATTTTTCTACTGTCCGTCTTCATTGATTGATTTCACTTGTATAGTTTATATATTATGTAGATTGTAGATAGACCCAAAACCAAAACGTCACGACCTTGCCAGTTTTGGGGCACACACTGTTTTGTCTGATGGAATGTTGAAGTTGTAAGACACATTGCTTTGCCAAATTGCATTCACAGATATATGGTTCCTTACATTAGTGATGTTTTGTTTTGGGAATCGCAGGAATAGAAAATAGGTTTATGGGATGCAGCATGCAGCAAGTTAACACAAGTACATGTCCTGTGCATAATGAGATGATGGACCAGTTCTGTTTGTTTGTACTACTTTGATAACTTTTATGAATATAGGTTAAAGAGCTCTTCTTACTACGTAAGGTGGTGAGTGAGATGAGATCTATCGAATAAACTATAGCAGATGCATCAATGCATTTCGTGTGTTCAATGTCATCTTACCCAACAACCTGATTACGAATGTGAGTTTACGATTATGAGGTGGTGACCTCCCAACACCTTAGCTCAGGTAAACGACAAAGTTTGATCCTTATAAAATGTAGGTATTCAATTTAGGCGTAAAGACTATAAAAACAATAAACATCGCACAACATGCCAGAAATGCCAATTTGATTTGGTATGTTTTATTATTTTGAATAGGAAATGCTTGACTTCATCCTATTTTACAAGATTAACAGTATATCGCTTATCGTTGGAGGGATTGTCTTGTTATTTTAACTATAGATGTCTTCATCGTCATGCTTAGGTACACAAAAACCTCCAGGTCCTCCTCTCATGATTTCACCGGGTCCACACGTTTCTTGAACATCCTGTATATAAAAAATTGGCTTATGCATTATTTATGAATTGAGTTTTTTGTTTTCACAATAATACATTGTTCATAAATCAAAAAAACATACGAATGGGAATGCTACACGAACATTTCGAAACGCCTCCAAACTATCTGGATCCCCTTTGAGTTGTTGCAGATGCAGATCATCGTCGCCATCCTCATTATCAGTGTAATCATAATTTGATCCCGACTCTTGTGCAGGAAGAGGTATCGAGTTCGCAAATTTACACAAAACAGCCACCACCCCAACAAAAATGACAAGTCGATACATATTGACTTTCAGACTCAATAAATAAAACGAAATCACGGTTACAGATATAGATTTTAAGGAGTTAAAACACTCGTTTCTATATCCCCTTCTTGCCCCTGACGGCTTATTCCCACGAATGTACTTCTCAATCGTAAATGAAAATGGCATGTTTTAGAGCATCATTATACAAAGTGAATGATATATATCTCTAATTGGAAATGCACGCAAAATAAGTAGCACGAAATGTTATCATTACGTTATCATGTTACATCCTGGGAATTTTTTTCTCAATTTCCTCTAATTATTGAAAGGCATAAAACCACAAATCTAACGAATTCTTGTTGAGAAAATGTTAGGTGAGCACAGACAATTACCAGTACTACCACATCATTAGTCTTGACAAATTAGAGGAATACACAACATAACCCGCAGGAAATGCTGCGTTTAATTAATTTGGAGTAAATTAGGTAGGATGAATAAACTTGACAAACAATGTGTATATTGGAATCATATCTACCGAAAAATAAGCGTCTAACTATTACGAAAGCACGTGTTATTGTCTGTCTTAGGGCGTCCTAGGAATCAACTTTATATTGCTCATCTATAAGTGGTTATCATGTATAATCCATCTGGAATTGACGTAAAAATTTTGCATTTTGGATTTCGTAATTTGAAAACCTTTCAAAGGTACTCCGATGGTGTGAATTGGAAGATATGTGTAGAATGAATAATATCTGTTAAACATGCAGATTATGCGTCGCAGCTACACATTTAAACACAACACACAGCATTTACAAAATATTTAAACGTAAGTTTTCACGCATAGGTTTATGTATTTATTTAAGGATAAGTATTTATGCTTAGGGTTTCATAATTCTTATACTATGGGGAATTACAGGTTCAATTATCATTTGAACATTTAATTGTTAGTTTTATCCCGGGTGTGCATGACCATATTGACCACTTATTCTTATCTGTTTTCAACATATATTTGAAATGAGGCTTCAATTTCAAGTTTTTATACGAATGAAATGAGCACAAACGAACTTATCATGACCTCTCAATAGCGTCCGCGCGTCTGCGGGGATTATGTAATTAGTAGTATGTACGAAGCATTGATTTTGACTGTATACTAATCGTAGTAGTCATCTTCTGTCTTATTTTCCACACAATGACCACGTACACTCCTAACATATCCAGAAGGACAAGGAGCGTCTTGAACAGAGAGTGTTGCTTTCTGGAAAACAAATGTGCGGCAATTTGTAGAAATTTCCGGGGAACGAAATTCTAAAAAAATAATTGAGATATGTACCGGCTTTTGCTGTCCATTTTTAGGATCCCAAATTCCGACATCGCGCTTATTTACCGTTATTATTTCTGGGATCTGGTGTTTTTTATTTGATAACCATGTTTCTGAAGGTTTCACGAGTAGTATTATGCAGCAAATAAATAATGCCGCAAAACACATAGTAATATTTTTCATACTGCAAACTATCTCTCGCAGAGCAATGATTCGACTTAGGATGAGGATGATTGCGACTGTTTCAGTCAGGTTTCAGTTCTAATGTTCAGTCACAAGTAATTTATTTTGGAAGTTCTTGAAGCTAAATGTTGCGTGTAATTCTTACGTAACTGTTGCAGTTAAGCTCTAACTAGTATTGCGTTTAGCACATTGTTTTGCAACGTGTAGTACCTACACATCGGCAGGATCAGTGTCATCTACAGGGCCTTTTTTAATTATCGCACATATATGAGAAATTACATGGGAAACACCATGGAAAAAAATCACTTGGCTTGAACGGTGCAATGCCTTTAAGATGTTTTTATGTATTTTAGTTTAGCATCATTTATTCAGTCACAAGTAATTTATTTTGGAAGTTCTTGAAGCTAAATTTTGCGTGTAATTCTTACGTAACTGTAGCAGTTAAGCTCTAACTAGTATTGCATTTAGCACATTGTTTTGCAACGTGTAGTACCTGCGCACCGGCAGGATCAGTGTCATCTATTTGAATTTGCCTTTAAGAAGTTTTTATGTATTTTAGTTTAGCATCATTTTATAGCATCTGCTCTGCTTCTGCTTGCTTGTGTTTAGGACTTAGGCGGACCCACCTCGTGCTGTTGGAATAAATTAGGTATCGAAAACAGTGCTCAAGCCAAACTAAAATAGATAAATCACAATCGTGAATTGTCAGTGAGTGAAGATCAATAATGTATGCCAATTTTTATATAGAATTCAGATTTACAACGGTATTTTTTTATTTTCATTCAAAACGACAGCTCGAGAAGCTGTAAAGTTACATTACATGGTATTTAATAGATTTTGTAAATTATTTATTAAAGTTTCATTGTTAAGGTGAATGGTATACAAAGTTCGCTCATATGTACCTAACTATCGACATCGGATACAAATATAAAGGTTGAAACGCGGATCAAGTACATTTATGTTCTAATGACTTGACCTCATGACGAGAGTGGTAGATCAGTAATTACCAAGTACAATTTTTCTCGATAAATATTTAGATGATGCTTCGCCTCATATTAAGTACACAATATGTACACAATACATAGACATTAATTGTAGGGATTTAGCACACAACTAACAAGCAATTTGCATAACCTTAATCCATTCAACCACTTCCAAATAGTACAATTAAATGAATACTCGTCACGATCGAGAAGCAGAACGCAAGAAAGATATCCATAGAGTCGATACGGAAGAGATAAACTACCCTCTTTAAATTTTTCAAAGACAATCTTTTAATTAAATAAACTAATCAAAAGTATGTACGTATAAAATGAAGAATTACAATAAGAAGTTTCGGGCTGTGAACTTTATTTAGTGACTCATCATGAAATCCCAGTATTTCATTCATTCCAGCTTTCACTGTATAAAAAAATCCCAACACCAAAACTCCACACCTTTAGTTACACTCAAATTCATTTCGACCATTTTATTTAAAAAATTACGCAAGGTTCCGGGAATTCAGTATAATCGTCATTCAAATCCCATTTGTTTTGCAAATTTGACTTGTATTATCATATCAGTTTAGCCTGCTACAAATCGAAGCACATTTTTTACAGGTTTAAAGGTAAGGTAACGGTAAAAGGAGGCATGTGCTCACTGGCCCACGCTGCTGTATACAGGAAAGAATCACAATTTTCAAAAGATCACAATAAACCTTATTACATTTTTATGTTCATACATACGAAGCAATAACTCGCTTGACAATTCAGCGATGCTCAGTAAGTTTGTCATGTTGCAAACAAACGTCACTAAAAATTTGTATTTCTCTCAAAGTACATCAAGTACAGAGTTTTGTTAACAGCTTTATAACATTATGAATATTTTAAGAACCGCGAACCCGGAGAAATCTTAATTAAGTCACAGTTTTTAAATTCTATTATATAAGCAGAGAAAACATTTTCTCCTAAAAGCTAGGTAGACATGTGCGTGAATCGTTCCATCGTAGCCCTTCATCCGTAATTAGTTACCCCTTCGCTTTAGTACTCTTGCTTAGCCTTGCTCTGAAAATACAAACTTTAACTTTTGTAGTTTCACCCAAAAAGTATAATTTAAATGTACTAAATTCTAAAATTAGTTTAGTATTATTATTATGTTTACATGAATATTTCATTAAATGAGGAAAACGTGCAATTTTGGAGTTCATTCATAATCAACGCTTTCCATATCAAACTCCTATATCATAATATCAAAATAGATAGGAAAAGTTGGATTTTACTGTTAATAGATAGGAAAAGTTGGATTTTACAGTTAAATGTACAAAAGATTAAAATTTACTCGCTCACGTCTCACCAATCAATCCCCCGTGTCAGGGTGGCTCATGGCTCATGACTTTTTCAGTCGGATCGACGTAGGTCACGTAGCCACCAACAAATGCAGTATTTATGTGTGCACCAAACTAGGTGGTTACAAAACAAATTATGTGACACCCTGCAATTCTGTCTGACAAAGGAAACATTCAACCGCTGCGCTGCTTAAATATAGACCACTTATAAATATTTAGAGTGCAATTACCACCTCAAAATGATGTGCATCACATCTATCCTTAAGATATCTAGTCCATCTTGTATGCAGGACTATTTGTCAATCGACATTGCATTAATTATACACGTTAAGAAAGAAAGTTTAAGTGTGAAGGCCAACGTTTGTGCTCAAATGGAATCCATTAACTGTAACAGTAACATGTAACTACATTCGATTTTCTCTTATTGTTAACTACATTCGATTTTCGTTCTCTAAAAATTCTTACCTATGAATATAGATTTTTTAGACTCCTTTAGAGCCGATTAACCTATTACAGTGCTCTAAAAATCAGCTTGAAGTGCTTCTATAACCTATCAATTTTCGAAAGAGTAAATGCAGTGCGGTGTCTCTGTGGTTTTTTATATAAAACTGGAAGGTAAATGTTTTTGTTTCGTTAATCTTAAAAATCTTATAAATATCTTTTGTTCTATTTGGTATTTAGTGGAAATCACCATTCATGAGTTAGGGAACTTTCTATATATTCTTCTTAGTGGAACGGTTGTATTTAATTGGGACTACGGCTGTAAAATGTATGTATGTTACAACCTTATAATAGATGTATTGAATGTCATAATCAATTTTCTTTGTAGCTCCGACAAAATTTGTTGCAGAGCTTTCGGAAACGTCAAGAAGGTATAATAATAATATATCAAGTAGAAAACTTCATAAACTAGTTACTTAGTTAACTCGTTGGCTTAAAAGTTAACGTGCAGATGTGTGAGCTCGCTCTTTGTAGAGGAGTGAGACGAAAAGCATACAGTCCATTGGTATAAAAACGTAGTTTCTGAAAACATCTCCAGTCACGTACACCCAGAAACTGTATTATTACATATGCCTCTCTGCTAAAATGACACAATGTTACTTTTCTATGAATATATGTAAACAGTAGAGAGTTGCAATTGTGATTTTTAATTGTGTACAGTCAAGTAGTTTCTGAAATTTTATCTACACTGGTTTGGCTTGATTTCGTCTAAGCTCTTGGCGATCATACAAATACATACGAAGAAGTTGGCTCATGTCATTTAATCCTCTGCACACGAAAGCTTTCAACCCAGGACTGACTACTAATACTTAAACTAAAAAAAAGTTTTTGACAGAGTGCATTTCTATATTCACCAAATGTGCAATATAACATGGTACTTACAGGAAGAACGGAATTTGTTGATGAAGTCTCATCCAGGAAAAACGCAGGTCAATAATCTACTGCCTTGGGAAAACCTCCCATTTAAATCCAAGATTGTCTACAACGCGAACGCAATGACAGTTGACAGTACCCACTGTCACTGACGCATTGACATGACATGAGTTTAAACAGTGGATTGGTAGGAGAAAGGAGCGCAAAGATTATTTTACAGTTTAAAAATTTATAATTCTGCAGACACGCTAAGAACAAAACAAAAATACCATCATTAAGCCAAAAAATATTTCTCCATTGAGCAGTACTGCCAATGCCAAACATATTATACCACATACAACAACAGCACTTTAGAAACAGTACTTTAGTGTAAATATAACGTTCGCCAGAATCTAAAGTTTTAAAACAGTGACAGTTTAGATTTAAAACTAGATTATACTCTGTTCATAAATCTAATAATTGCGGGAATGTTTGCGTGGTCGTGAGAGTATAGATAAATGGTTATATATATTTTTCTGATATTTTTTTATTTACTAGGAAGGATCGGAGGTTGGTTTATAGCGTTGGTCTCAAGTATATGTAGATTTCACTTACGCGATGTGTTTCCTTTTGTCCAGCCAGATAAATTGTCGAAAAATTGTATTACCACTACCACTATGTTCATAATTTTTATGTTGTATTTTTGTCCAGTTCATTCCAGTTTTAGGGACTTGTATTTTGTAAGAGTAGTCATGAATATATCAATGTTTTATAGCGTAAAATACCAACAACAAATGGGTCGCAGTAGTAGGACCAGCCTTCCACACCACGAAATCTAAATACTTATTTTCCAGCCATTTCCACTGAAAACTTACATTGTTACACATTGTTAAGCATACGAGCATACCCTTAACCAACAGCTGCGACCTTGTGAGATCAAAATTTAAACGAGAACGATTTTAGTATCAAAATAATTTCCAGTAAACCATTTTGCATGATTATATTATATCTTAATAAGATACAAGCATAATGAGGAGTCACAGGAGTGTAACACTCGATCGAGCCTATGAGTAGCTCTGTAATTATAAGCAGCAGACAAGTGAGATGCAGCAGTATTCAGCACTCATACCAAAAGTTATTAGTTTTTATATTTTCAAAATTGCTAAAAACGAATTGATTTTGAGCTTCTTGGTGCTCAAAGCTTATGCGAATGGCATTTTCCAATGGCGATTACGGAAGGGACTCTAACATGTTATAAGGTACTACGTTTACTCTACAATGCGGATTATGTAGTTCACAAAATTTAGTTGGCGTCAGAAGAACAAAATTCATGCCTGTACAGCGGGATGATGATCCACCAGTACCATCTGCCTAGTGCCTGATCATCAATATAAGTAGAATCGGGAGCATTTCCTCCCAGTCTTCTTTACGTTGCGGCTGATGTGACCCCAGTGTTGGTTGTTGTGCCTAAAAGCTATTCGCCATTTGTCATCCCCATCTCTTTCCATCAAGTAAGAGCGATAGTCGGGTTTATGGAATCCTTAGTATTCTACGTTTGAAGAACATGCCAACGGCACATCTGGTCACCTTGTGCATCACACATATCCTCCCAGTGAGTAGTTTCCTCATCGCCGGAACTATTATACCCTAGTGCAAACCACCCTAACAGTTCCCGTCTTGTGACTCCTTTCCTCCCATAAACGGATACGAGTAAGGTCACCTCTTGGATTTGAAACAGGGCCACCTAAATCCAAAATGGAATTTTTTAAATTGGAGACCCCATGTGATATTGTGACTATTAACTATTATGACTTTACCTGAAACATGAACGTTTCCTTAAAAAGGGGGTTAGACTGGGCCCGTCTCAACGAAGTCTTCGCACGACCCATCTCTTGCCCACTGGTGCTCACCAGAACCAGCTTGATGTACGAATCGGGTGCTCTCCCTCCAGCCAGTTGCCTGCCAAACCATATTTAAAGAATACCCTTAAGTAAACCTGCACATCTTCCACCAAGATAAACATACATGTTTAGAGAGGCCACCATCACACTACAATTTCACTGCACTGCACTGCAGCAAACCAGACGAAGATCCGTACACGTACACTCGGATGGCTACCGCAAAATAAAAATCTTTCACCTGTCATTGACAAAAATAAACGACCCATCTTGTACTTCTAGACATTCATGATACCGCTGTAAGTATTTTTTTACGGTTGGACTCTAGATGGACACCAGTATCGACAGTCTTCTCGGATCCCAGTCTAATCAGTCTTTTTGAGTGATCACACACCCCATAATGAATTAGAACAGATGCTCGGATACTTAAGATGTCACAAAGTGAACTTATCGCTTCGTTTTTTTACGAAGCTACCAACGTACTTACATCATATAAATCTACGCAGACTGAATTAGGTGCATTTGAGTATGTCTTTAGAGGAAAAGCTTCAATGCAACTTCCATTTTATTTCTCCCACACACACATTTAATTTATCCTCATATGGTCCATATATCTCAAAAAGCCAAAAGCCTACGTAAAAAAGTACTAAAAACCTGCACAGGACATTTTGGTACTGAATTTGTCGCTAAAGTCGAAAAGATTAATTTGAATATCAGGTCATAGCTGGAGTGGTCATAGCTATTGGACGTAGTCCTTTGTGTCTGATGCATATTACACAAAACCATGTAATGATTCCTTTCCCCACGGGTAATAATGAGCGTGCAACATGCAATAAGTGTCACCGGGGATGATGCAAAGTACACTGGAAATGGTTTTAGAAGATACATTAACGCATGCATGGTACATTCAAACACTGAACGGATAGAGTTTCCTCGAGTTCAACACATTTCCCATTAGGGAACATAAAATTACTTGCGCACACAGTAATCGACAGGCAATTGATTGCCACACACATAAATCTACGTCTGGAGTAATTAAGGGAGAAAAACTTGTCGAAAAATTTTGCGCTATGGTCGGTCCCCTTCACACCCCCATAATGGGAGGGCTTTCACATGTATTCATTTGTAATGAAACTGGTGAAAATTCCTAATTTACGATTTTTCAAAAGCCAAACGAGTTTGTAATAGGACGAAATTACGAGAAAAAAACTACATTACCCCGTTTGATAAAAAAAAGTCGTAATGAATCAAGGACAGAGTTGTATGAGCACGTTGTGTCGTGACAGGTTTTTCTCAAAAATAAGCCGTAATTGTAGCCATTTTATACTGTATCCGGTCTCAAATTTGTATTCCCAAGTACGTACGCAAAAAGACGGAAAAACCCCTAATGAAATTTCATGTTTTGAAAGACAAAATGTAAAATGGTAATTTCCGGTCTTACCTAAAATGGCTTCCCTTAATGATTTCACAAGTCAGCCGGCCAGTAGTCCCGTTGTACGCGAGTCCAACCAACAGTTCGGGAATTCCGCTTTGGATGGATGCAGTAGAACTAGCACTGTCACTCCTCGCCAAACTTCCCGTTTCTGATCGGGAGTCCCACTGAAATATTACAAGTAGCCAAGCACACTTTAAAACTGAACCTAGTAGGAATTACGTAGGAGAATTCGGGCTAATTGTAAGATGGCAAATCAGGATTACATGTAGTAGCACGATGCGGGGAAAGTTTTAAGTGGCAATTCCTTACCGATAGATGGTATCTAGGTTCAAGGTTGAGCCAAATCGTTGTCTCAAGCTCAAGATGCAAAGTCCCAAACTCTAGGACGCATTCCCCCAGGAGTCTTTCCCGTCGCATTCTCTCACAACCGTATAGTCGAAATCGAACTCCCAAGCTACTCACGTCCTCTGCAAAAACGAAACAGTCGTTCGTAATTATATAATGAGATGAATCTATAATTATTATTACGATGAGAACTCGATCAGTCGGATCAATATTTAAATACTCATGCTGACTACCTACATGGTCTATAGTTTCAACATATATTTTGACAATCAAGCTGCTCCTTATCAATAATTTATTGCATCTCATTATCAGAGAAAACGTGGAAAAGGCCCAGTTTGACTCCGTTAATGCATACAACCCGCTAATCCGTTCTTTTTTGCTTCCATTTCCAACCCTACTACTTCAGGGGAAAAGGAGAGTGACTTTCAAGATTAATATTTCAGCTAAAGAGTATTTATTGCAGTCTGTAATTTTACATAATTGGTTTGCAGGAACGGAAGCGGACTCCTGTTTGTGAACATACTTTACTTAAACAGTCTTCCTTCGTGCCCACAACCTATTTTCCTCGTTTCGTGCCAGCGTAGACTGAGTGAGAATAGATACTGTCTACATGACAAGCTATAAATCTTCCTGGGTTGATCTATTATTCATTCACCACGAGAGATGGGAAGGCAAAAATCGATGAGAGAACACGACCGTAGGTTGCTCATTGAAATATCATAGCTTTCGATTTACATTTTCTCATGTATATGTCACTTTTACCGACTTATTGCACCCGACAAACGGGACGGGACAAACACGGGCACATTTTACTAACAAGATGCATATATCAGGTGATTCTCATGTATAATTGCTGGTCCGGAATAATAGTACATAATACTAATTCATAATAAAAGGAATGTAGACGTTTCCATTTCCCTTTCTTAAAGTAATCATACCTGGATTAATTTTGCTGAACACAAAGGTTTCCATGAACGAGGGATTTTCGCCAGGTCTAACCTTCGTCTTGTGCTTTTGTTTCCGCCCAGGGAGAAGTACGACCCGCACCTGAAAAAAACACGAAAAAGACTTTAAGTTAGGATGGATTACCCGACACGGAGGGTTAGGGTTACATAAGAAATTGTAATTATGCCTCACCTGTGTGTTATTGGCACCCCCAATGTCTTTCGGTGGGACACCACGAACTTGGATGATATGAACAGTCATTTTCCTCGCTGCAGCGTCGTAGTCAAAACCCACTTCAATGCTGCCACATTGAACGGGTGATGTGGGGCAGGCGACCCGGCTGGCGTCACCGACCATGCTCAGATCTCCTTCTACCAAGGAAATTTCTTCTACTTCAAATATGTGATCCTGAAATGGTGAAAAATATCGATTAAATTAACGAATTCAGTGACCATTGAGACTATACAATTTATGTCATGCAGTTCGGCATAATATACAATTAAACGACTGACTGCGTACTCGTAGAGAGAGAGTGGAATGTACAAATGTAATACGGATGTCTACTGCAATATGCAATTTCGTCTAGAATTCTTCGCGAGTCCACTCGACTCTCAAACGGAGAAGTTTATCGTGATACTTTAATGGCAAATGGTTGAATTGCATGACTGTTGTGCTTCTCCTGAATGTTATCACTTTCGACAATTTATCGATTACTACTTTCCCGGTTTCTGCAAGTCTTAAAAATTCTCTGGATTACGCTACAACACCAGTGGGTTAACTGGTTGTGCGTGGAATGCTTGAAATGCTAGGCATTTCCTTAAATGCTGGTGCTATACGGTCCTACATCATTGGGAACTCGTACGTGACGTAGACAATATAGCTAAATGGAGTAATGCCCGACGGGTGGGTAGTGAGAACTACCCTGACCTTGGTTTCCCTTTGGCAATCATTGCGCCCCACATACATCTCTATCTCCCATAGATTTTCCCTAAAAATAAAATAAATGATGATTTTGTAAAATTAGAAAGGTAAGTTAGTTCCCTTACGTCTTGATCTGCCAGCGAGTCTCCATACGTGGACAACCCCTGCTCAGATGGAGGAGGGGATTCGGAATCTAGCGACTTGGTCCTCGGGGGCATCATCATTCTCCGAGAAGTTGGAGCTCGTGTTGGCTATAGCGAGCGCCTGCTGATGATGCGACGTTGACGCTCCGACACCGGAAGAGTGCGGGTGGTGCGAAGCAACTGAGGTGGAAGAGAGAAGAGCCTGTGACGAAGCACTTCGATGGTGGGACAGAGGTGGATGGGGATGTTGGACTTGAGTTAATAATGTTGGGGTGTTGTTTGTCGTTGTATCGTTATTACTATTTCTCGAACTGTCCCCAACCCCAGTCCGGATCACGGAGGCAGATGAGGAACTCGATGGAGGAGGAGGTGGGTGTCTTATTACACTTCCAGGTTGAGTATTGTGCTGTTGGTGGCGCGGATCGTCGTCAGCACTCCCATTGGAACTCGTTGAGGATGCACTACTCCCTCCATTCACTTTCCCCTTTTCAGCTAGAGACATGAGATCTGTGCTGTCACCAGTGATTCTAGCTCCGAGCGTGGCGGAGCGCATCAATCGAGCATCTATATATAGCAAATATTATTATTAATATAATTCTCAATTATGCATAGGAATATCAAATCCTCGCGAGTGCTATTATTACACAATTCATCAAGGCCGACAAATTTATGATATTTCCACACTGCTAAGGCCTACCTTCCACCTAGCATTTTCTGTTACATCAAAATAAACTGACAATTTCCACTTCGATCGACGAGCGTCGAGCATCTATATATAGCAAATACTAATTTCCTTTTATCTCTTAATTCACAGCATTATTTTTTTTGTCAACCCGAAATTTCAAGGTTGCCGTGTCCATGTCTTCTGAATATAACCCTTATATTTCGTAAGCCCGTGTCACCAAAAGTTTTACATCGCCTATAATCTCTTTTACATAACGAAAATGTTGATACACACGAGTCCGAAGTCCTGAACTTAATCCTCCTCAAACCAACGGGCTTTCAAGGGTGTACGTATAATGGATATACGTTAACCTTTTATGACGTCCCGGGCAGTGACAAAATCTTTTTATGGATAGTCGAGATATGCTAAAGTGGACTGTATGAATAATGCATTCTCTGTAAAAGCAGCATTAAGCATGCATAGGTATTTCTAGGTATAGGGTCACACTATAGCAGCCTTAGATAGCAGCATAAAAAAGATACCTGCGGATATGTATTTGGAAAGGGTAGCAGGGTTTCTAGGTTGTGAGATGACAACTTTCCCCGTCTTTAATCCTGTGAACTTCCCCGTTTCCTTATTCATTATCATAAACGTGGCACATAACGTGAGAGTAAAGCGTCCAGCTATTCTATCAACAACTGCCAATTGTCAACCATTAAAATCCCGGTGGATTAATGATGCATACGGTGAAACGTATATGTAACATTAAACAAAGCCAGACAAAAAAGTAAATACGGAATACGAAGAACGACAACTGGTAATTGAAACAGTTGTAATGAGGTATTTCAACCCAGAGTCTTTGGGATAATGATACGGTTCACCAATACGTTTTTAGCTGTTTATATCAATACATATGCTTTATACCAATTAAATTACATACATGTCCGTAGTTCCTCCATTCTGCTTGTTTCTGACTTCGGAGGATAACATTCTCAAAAACGAATGTCTTTTCATGTAATGAGGTATTTCAACCCAGAGAGTCTTTGGGATAATGATACGGTTCACCAATACGTTTTTAGCTGTTTATATCAATACATATGCTTTATACCAATTCAATTACATACATGTCCGTAGTTCCTCCATTCTGCTTGTTTCTGACTTCCGAGGATAACATTCTCAAAAACGAATGTCTTTTCAAAAAGCATATACCTAAATGCATATTTATAAGTGAATTTACTATTTTGCAATTGGTAAATTATTTTAATTGGTCCATTGTCAGCATTTTGATTTCCGCTGAGACAAAAATATTCCGCATTCGACATCTCATATCCCAAACGTGCTACGTGGGCTGTGTTCTGATTCGACATTTGATCCTCTGGAGAAAAATGGAAATCCATATTATGGATTTGATGTAATTTATTTATATTTATTTTTATTTCGTTCACACTGTCACTCCATAGCTTTTACGCCCACTCGCATCATTTTAATACTGGTCCTGCGGTAGGATTTCACCTATTGGGTTTTTGGGCTGTTCTTATGTGTCAACACCCCTTAAGAGTCAACAGCCCTGTTGACACATACCGCTTAAGAGTCAACAGCCCTGTTGACACATATTTAAGATGAACTATCTGTTATGCAACATAGAAATTGAGTTTTGCTCTTTGGATAAAATGGTGGCCCTTAGAAGGGCCGTTGGGTCTCGTCCCGAAGGACGGTTAAAATTGTACAGGATTTACAGTCTTTGCAACAGCAGTCAGATCTGAATTTCTCCCGTATTGGCTCAGTAAATCGTCCAGGATATACACCATTTTATCCAAAGAGCAAAATTCAATTTCTATGTTGCATAACGGATAGTTCATCTTGTGTCATTATCCATGTTGACCCATAAGAAGCTTCTTGTTGACTGTTGAGCCCTGTTGACTCTTAAGCGGTATGGGTCAACAGGGGTGTTGACACATAAGAAGCTTCTTATGGGTCAACAGCCCAAAAACCCAATAGGTGTAATCCTACCGG
>JAANSN010002824.1:0-21727 GCA_036850665.1 Dicranocentrus wangi
CACCCTAATGGACTCAGTCTTGTCACTTTTCTTCCTTTTTGGAATTCTTGCATGAATCAGAAAATGCAAATAATTATGACGTATCGGGAAAAATGACTTCATTTTTTTGTCTGCATCCTGACGTTTGAAACCTCAAAAGCGTGTCGCCTGACAAAGTGTGTTATGAAAGGTGACACTTTTTTTATTTTTTTATTAAGTCATTAACACTAACTTACATAGGTACTCACTTAAGTAGCTATCTAATATGACAATTCATAAAACAATAAAAAAAGAATCATGAGAAAACTAGTCAAGCCATTTTAAATTGTGTGAGGTGCAATCAATGCTGACAATTTTGCAATTAAAACTGCTTATGCATAAAAAAGTCCACTTTAGGTACAGTTCGTCCAAGTTGCCACTGTGCTACTCAAATACTGCAATAAATAATATTCCAAATAGCGTCAGCGTCTAGTCTGATTACTCTAATTGTAAAATTGCCAGCCGGTAATCTCTATTATAGCCTACATAATATAATATTATTGAATAAACATTATACAATAATCGTGTCATGTCAGACGTCATAGGAGTTGACTTTAAACACGAATCAAATTAATCACACGTACGCCAACACCGTGGTGTTCGTTCGCTGGATGATAGGAGGTATCCAATACAGACAGAAACGTCTTTCTAGTCACAATTTATTATTATTGTATGATATGCCTGATTTGACATGAGTTACGTGGAACACATTGCATTCTATTATCCTAGATTATTAAACAGAATGACTCTATTCTGTGAGAATGCACATGATATTGCATTGTACTTTGTACTAAGTATTACAGGCACTCCACATGGATAAATGAGAAGAATTGCATGATGCATTGTAAAATCCCATTGTAATTTGTAATTCACAGGGAAAAATTGTATCTACTACATAACATCATTGTTTTTTTGCAAGGTACACACACATGAAAGATATGTTAGGTATGCAGGCTTGCCAAGCCAAGAAAGGAGGAAGTGCGCTCTGTTTGCTGACCTCTCTCTCTCTCTCTCACTCTCTGTCTATATCCTTTTTTGCATTCTGTAATAAACAAAGCGATCCTAATAAGCAAATAACGTTTTGCACAGAGTAATCATGCCACCACCGCAATACTACCACTACAGCCACAGAAATCTGTATATGCCGAACTAGTTGACTCCATTTCGATATAGTTTTTTGTGGCTATTTTTGATTCAGAGGTAGCAAAATAGTGGTGTGATTTTTGTTAAAATATATAGGCATGTCTCGATCTTATGATATCCCATCATCATCATTTGTCGTACTTAATACATATGTACACACAACTAATGTATTCATATCGGCAATCATTTCAAGTATTGCACTACGCTGAGATTGCATAGATTGCATAATAATAGCTTTCTGCATGGGCTCCCGAAATAAAGGAATGCGATATGGAGTGCACGGAGTGGAGTGGAAGTCCACTTTGCGTCTACTTTACCGTGTATAGTTTACCACTTCAGGAGTTTTTGGTTTGGAGGATTGGAGTGAGTGGTGGTGCCTTATTGTGTACCGTCAAGTCAAACAAGAGTGCGAGAAGGGTGAGTGAAATGAGTAAGAAAAGGTATTTTTTTTCTTTGTTTGATTATTGGCAAGCACAAATTTATTGTGGACGGTGTGGTGCGCACGAGATCAGACAGAGGGATGATGTCGTGTCAGGAGGTCCTCATCACACATGTCATCTTTTCTTGTACTAGAATATAGGGAACTGTAATCAAAGAGGTGTAGTTACAGTTGTAATAAGGGCTCAGAGGAGGACTGATAGGAAAAGGTTACATAAGGGATAACACACACTCCACACTTGACTTAACTTGGTGATTCTAGTAGACAACGGCAAATCACTGGCCGTACGCTGCTCAGTTGTCTGTCAGACATCGACGTAGCCAAAGTGTCTTTGTGGTCTTGGAGGAAGTGTGTGCATGTTGCCTCCAGGAACAGGTTCTACTTTTCCGAAGAGGATTTTATCCTGAAATCTTCCGATCCATCATCAGATGAACGGAAACAAAAAGATGAGCTAAAGCAACAGTCATCAAAAGTGATCAGTTGCAGTCCAACAAGCTCGCGGTTGAGTGTCACTGTCAGTGTGTTACCAAGATTTTGGGATAAAATTTTGGATTTATCGTGCAATTTAGTGGTGGGTGATTTAGCTCAAAAAGTATGACAAGGCTATTTACGAACTGAAATTTGAGGAAATTTATACCAAAAGCAGTTCCTTTTTTGTATTACTTCAGTACAATTTTTGTTTTTCAACCAGAATAAAAAATGAGACTGAGAATGACCTCAAGTGGGGCAAAGTGGAGCATCCTGGCTCTGCAAATGTCTCTTTTGCTCAATTCTTATGTCACAGGTACATTATTTATGAATAAATGTTAAGAATAGGAACTTTTAATTGAAAGTGGGTCAATCACGAACTTGTTTCCGTATATTGTTTCCGTCATGTTTGCTTTCAGGTGAAGCAGGGGAACTCCTCCAAGCTGAAGAGAGCCGCTCGCCGTACGTCATCCTGAGTCAGCGTGAATATCTAGTGACGCCTAATGGAGAATACCAAGAGGTGGTGAGATATCCGCAATCCGCAAACATCAATGAAACAACATTCAATCAACAGTTAAGGGAGACCTACGTTAAAAATGTGAATGACACCGAGAACTCTGCATATGAGCAATACGACGACGACCAGTCAACTGCTGGCTCAATCAGATCGCAAACTTTTGAGAATCCGTATGTAAAATTCAGTATTAACAACAACGACGATGGGGATCAGCCACAGGGACTGGCTAGCGATAGGACTAATAGTATTCAAGACATTTTGGGAAATAGACAAGGAGAGTGGAGTGGTCCGACAGGTTCAAGTACAGGTGGCTCAAACGTTGGATCATCCTACAACTACCCAAATTCAGCTCAATACGGAGCTCCAACGGGAACGGGATATGATGGAAATTCCAACTACTATCCAGGACCCAGTGACCAATTCAACTGGCCTTCAAGTTATAGCACTCCATCCCCAACGGGTGGAAATGGAGGATTCCCACTGTCCCCATTCCTCGGTGGAATCGGTCAAGTGACTTCATCTGTGGCTAACTTGAAAGGTGGAATTATAGAGCAGAAAGGACAAACAGCGCTTCAGTTTGGTAGCGCTCTGAAAAATACCGCAGACGTGGCCACCAACGCCATCCTGAACAAAGGTCAGACTGCCGCTGGCATTGTCAGCCAAACCATTGGTACCGCTGGAAATGTGCTCCGGAGCAAAGGTGAAACTGTGACTAGAGTCATTCAAGGAGGTGGTGAACTTGCGTCTAATGCCCTTCGCAGCGTTGGAAACGTTGGATCATCCGTCCTCCGCGCGAAAGGAGAGTTGCTAGGATCTGTCCTCCGAACGGGAGGTGAACTTGGAGGTGCCGCTCTTGGATTCGCAGCTAATGGCTTGAATAAGGGAACAAATATTGTCCGAACAAAGGGAGAATTTATTGGCAACGCTGTTGCCACCGGCGGTCGTATTGCTACCGGAGTTATTGATACCAAAGGTCGTATTATCAGCTCAGTTATCAACGCCAAGGGGCAGTTTGCCGCTAATTTAATTGAAGCCAAGGGCAGAGCCGCAGCAACCCTGTTGGAAGCTGGGGGTCAAAAATTAAACGAGTTGGCAGACGCCATTAGATCGTCCACTGCTTCCAAAGGGGGCAATGGGAACTTTGGTAAAGGTGGCAATGGGAACTTTGGTGGCTTTAAGGGTGGTATTGTAGGCCCACCATTGACATACGGATGGAGTGAGACTTCCTCCAAATACGCTTCCCCACCACCCACCACCGACGCAATCGAAATTAAGCCTGAACCTGCTGTCATCCGACAAGCTCCTGTTGTTACGACCCCTATCGCTGTGGTTGAGGATGAGGACGTTGTAATTCAACCAGCCCTTAGACAACACCCTATGGACTATGCCGATACATACTATGATCCTCGAGACATCTACAGGCTCAGAAGTAGCAGGTCTAACAGCCAAGCTGTTTCTAATCCATCCAGCAGTATCAAAAACAACAATAACGACCAAAGTGAGCAGGAGGCAGACACTGAAGAAGACTTTCAAAACGACTACTCATCCTACTACACCCCGCATCAATCCACCCAATTTAGTCCTAGCTATTACAGAAAGTACGAGTGGGACTAGAAGACTATATAAGAACCTGACTGAACTACAAACATTTTATAGTATTGCCCCACTCTGATGATATTTTACAAAGTTCGTATAGTATTATCATTGTGCTACTAGAATGATATTTCCCATTTCATAGTGATAATTTATGTATGATATGATTTTCTTTTTTACTTTTTGAATGTGACTTTTGACAACAATACCCGTTGGGTATAACAAGGGCATTTGTTATATTACCTTTCATTTTTGTCGTTACAATTTTTGAAATCCTGTTAAATGCAATTTTTTAAATGCCATGTATGTTTGTATAAGAATTAAACCCCATAATGTAGCCAGTCACCCAGTGCATAACTGTTTATGTAATTGAGTAATTTTTTATATACGTGATAGCGTGTGGTGTAGAGTAGAGGAGATACATTGAATATTTTTTTAATACTTTTTTATATTTTGGGTGATGCATATGCATATTATGTCGGACGAGGGATCCATTATGTGAATGTGAATAACGANAATATTTTTTTAATACTTTTTTATATTTTGGGTGATGCATATGCATATTATGTCGGACGAGGGATCCATTATGTGAATGTGAATAACGAATATGAATATTATTGTTGAAATGTAAAAAAAATTGAGCCAAATGAATAACAATGAATGATAAATGGTTGTGTACATGTCCTTTCAATTCATCATTTCTTTCTGGCGGATGCACGCATGCACACATGCAGTCCCTATCCCATTCATTTTCTATTGAAGTTCATTGATCACTTCTGACTCTGTACAATTCAAAAATGAGATCTTGAAACGCGACATTAAACTTTAATGGGAAGACATGCAGATTTTCCCCCTTGTTTATTTAATAATGCATAATTCTGGGAATATGTGAATTTGATGAATGTCTTTGATGAAATCTGTGGCCGCAACGTACACACGGTGTTTTTCAATGTGAAATTTTCAAATTTAATTTGGTTTGAACATGAGATGTTCGTGGTTGTAAAATAATAGAGCTAATATGATTAACTTTTTACATACATACTGGGTTTGCATTAAAATTTTGCTTTATGTATCATGTTTCATTTCATATATAATTTCTTTCCCGAAAATGGCCAAACTAAAGGGCAGTCTAAAAGAAACTGGCAATGTTTGATAGCTTCAAATTGTTGACATTATTTATGAAAATAAGAACGCAAACTTATCATTTTCCCGTTGAAGCTGAAGATGAAATCAAGGATGGTTCCAAAAAATGCGTGGTTCTCCTGTCGTGTCATTCCTCCCTAAAAATAGACATTTGTGGGAATCAAATCCAAGTCAGTGAGTCAGTAAAACAGTAAACGTTTGACATTGATGATGACATTTCCCCTTTATGTTTCATGAATACTAAAATATTCCACTTTTTCCTTACCATTTTAAATTGTGTAATCTGCATTTTTCTTAAATTATATGCATGCCGTCATGCAAAATGCCGAGCGATATACCGGTTTTCGCAGACGCTCATTGACATCATCATCCCATCACCCTCTAATCATTATTGCTATTGCTTTTCAATATTGAAGCTCCCCATAATTTTTTTTTCTGAATATATTGCCAAAATTCAACCGCATATATATTTAATTAGGAAAATTACGGTTGTATAGGGAATGGATGAGGTATCTGATAATTCGAAAAATGGTCGAGGGAGACCAAAAGCATAACGCAACTTGACTGCTTCTCAAGTAGGGACGACGGGTTCCTTCCCAAATTTTTTCACCTATAACTTTTATCACATCATTCACCACAAGCCGTGCATGTGTGAGGTGGAGACAAAAATTGAAAACTGGTCAGGTACCATGATATTATCCTTCTGTTCCTCATCCTCAAGCACACTTGCTCACTGACTCACTACCTTTTTATGCAATCCCTTGAAGCATTCGTGTACATCCCTTTTGAAAACAAGGCTTTTCAGTCCGTGTCGAAATGGAGGTTGTGCGTAGGTATCGTCAACAGGTAATGATTAAGGGAGAAGATATCATGTCGCGTAATAGGAGGAACAAAAAGACAGAAGCAGACCAAGATTTCCACTTTCCCTTTGTGCCCATACTGCAAAATGCGAAAATGCCATTATTCCACATCATCATAATATCTTAAAAGAGTTAGGTGGCTGTTTTGTTTTTGTGCCTATATGCTTAGTATTGTATAATAACTTCGATTTCGTGCTCTTCCCCACACAGAGACATTTCGAAGATGAGGAAAATACAAAAGTGGAAGAATTGATGCAAGCTGGTAAAGACGCAAGGCAAAGGTCGATGGCATAATCTTCAGAGTAACCATAACCTTCATATGACATGAGCTTACATTATATGTAGTGGCTATATATGCGCATTAAAAGATACATTGTAAAAGAGACTTGGTATATTTTTCAATTTATGTAATCAAATGAAGCGAAGACATAAAAGACTTTCGAAATGTCAACTTTCCTCTCATTTTCTCTTCCGACTTTGGATTCGGATAAGTCGTCGACCAGAGCGACTGTGAACAAATATATTGTCTCAAGTGTGGACCCTAGCCTGTATATCAATACCATTTGCGCAGTACGGAAGGAAATATGTGAGCAAATTAGTTTTTTTGTATGGTACAGGAAATTTTAAGAAATTAGAAGACGAAACAAGGAAAGACAGGATGGATATGACAAATAAGATCCGGAAACGGGTGAATAGAGTGCTTTTATGTGGAGTAGTGCTTTCCATTGTTATTTCCGGAAGTGAAGCTCACCTCCTACCGCAGGCACTCGAGGATGTGCATGCCTTTGTCCAGTCGGAGCTTCAGCAAAGATCTCAAGGTATGTGAGGCTGAATATTTGTGATATTGTGATTAAATTTATACATGTCTTTGTCTTATTATGATACAGGGGATAAACGCGAGGTGGGAATTGAAGGTCCTCCACAAGGAGGACCTCGTCTTCAAACTACCACGACGTACATAGGGACCCCAATAGTTTTTCAGAATGACGTCCGTTTGAACGGGAATGGAGGAGTTCAGAAGAACAACGACGATTTAGGCACTGCTCAAACCCAAAACGTTGGGAGAAGTGGAGAGGAGTTTCTCGCCCGAGGACTTGTTCCACCGTCACACGATGAAAATGGGCAAATCTCCAGCGCCTCATCATTACAACCGGAAATAATTCCGGCAAATGTTGTTGGGCCTTCAACATTTGTTAGTGATGGTCCATCTTTACAAGAAAGTTCAACCAGACACGAGGGGATAGACGTTCCAGATCGAAATGGAGCTTCCAAAACAATGGAGGGTTGGATCCCAATTGACGCTGAAGGAACAAGGTTAGCCAAAGGTGTTGGTGTAAAAATTCAAGGAGACGACGATGTTGAAGATGTTCAAGTTCAGACACAAGCGGAAAATAATGGGGGTACCACGACAATCCAATTGAATGACCTTGTCATTGGGTCAAAAGACTTAGCTGGGAATGGCCTGTCCAGCAGCAGAAAAGTCACTGCCAAATATCCAGTATATCCTGGAAACACAGAAAAGTCTCCAAAGGTTGTGATTCACGCTCAAAATGTGATTATTCGTGGAGATGGGAGAGCGGGCGGGGATTCGGATCCATTAAACAATGGAACTCAAATCAGACAGTTTCAAGCCTACGGGATGGTCCCACAATTGAATAACTTTCTACGTGATCAACTTAGAATGGCTGCAATGAATCAGTTATTACAGTCTCATCCTTTAAACGATAAGCCATTCCCAAGACCGTTGAGTCTTCGCGAAATCGCACAAGCTGCTAGGAACGGTCAATTTCCTAAAGATTTATCAGCAGATCCTCTCCTTCAACAGGCTAGCTTAATTACCCCACACCATCTTGCAATTAATATTCCCCACGTTGTCAAAATGTCCAAGCCAGCTCACGATCCACTGGCATTGTCGAGCATTCAAACACAATCAAAACATGCACTTCCCGGATTCGGATACGGCGGTGGATTGGGAAATTTGATTAGAAATATGTTCCAAGGGTCTCAAGGAGAACTATTGGATCCCCGGGAGTCACTTGACTACTCCTTGATGGCTCAGCTGGCTGGCCAACGATTGAAGGTTCCAAGTGTGCCAACGTTTAAATCCAAGCCAGGAGCGGCTTTCACCAGCGATTATGGTGACAGTGTTACTTACACTGCTGGAAAAGATGTGCAGGATTCAGACAAGGAGCCTATTAAAATTGTATCTGCGGAACCTGCCCTCAATGATCATCAGGCTCCTCAAATTCCTAATTTCCCACCCGCTGAAAATCTCCGTGATATTTCGGATGATCTACTGAAGCAAATGATCATTCAACAATTGAATGCTGCCGGAGGTCCCAGTCCACTTGCACCAAGTGGACCATTGAAGTCTTCCAGACCAACATATGGAACAAACTCCCACCCATTCGCCTTCCTTAGTAATCCAGACTCTGCGCATGAAGAAAGTTATGAATATGGAACTGGATATCCAGGAGGATCTCCATATCTCCAGACAAAGCGACCAAATGCCTTTTCATTAAGCGGACTGGAAGGGTATGCCAGCGGAGGAGATACCGCCGGCATTGCTCCATTGAGCAAGGACATGGTAATGGAATTTGGTAAAGGTTTGCTCTACTCTGCAATTGACTTTTCCAAGAAACATAACCCAATGACGTTCATTTCAAAAATCAGGAGTTTGCCTCCGGTAAAATTTGAGTTTTACAGGACTCCAGTTGGTGTTCCTGAAGAAATGTTTGAAAAAATCCCTCCGAAATACCGAGGGGGTGCTGGTGGAGGAGGAGAAAGGGGTAGAGGCAGAAGGAAGCATTTGCCGAGAAAAAATAACAGGACTCCAGTTGGTGTTCCTGAAGAAATGTTTGAAAAAATCCCTCCGAAATACCGAGGGGGTGCTGGTGGAGGAGGAGAAAGGGGTAGAGGCAGAAGGAAGCATTTGCCGAGGAAAAATAATCCGAAATATTGAAAAATGCAAGTGATTAGAAAGCTTGTCGCAATATACAATTGTTATACATAATTTATACATTAAGGTCTTTCATTTCTCCTTTTGCATACATAAGACAAACGACGTGTCATTGTTATATTTTGAGTAAAGTACATATAATGATAATACACAACAATAGATCAAATAAAATGTAACCACCAAACACTTATCATTAGCATTGCATCACGATCCTATTGATCATATGATATTCATTTTGGAGCATAATATCTCAAGGGGTCACACTTATTTTGTTGTTTCTCCAGACTTCTAGCTTCCTTTAGCTTTTCGCTTACTGTTTTACGAAAACCACTGTGGATGTTGTCATCCGACTTTAAGGACAGTAAATGAACACTTTTGGCTAGGTCCTTTATGGCCAGCGTAAACTCCTTCTGCTCCATGAAAAGTAGACCACGTTCGTAATAAGCCAACTCGATTTCATCAACTGAGGTAAGATTTAATGCGGTTTCCAACATCGACATCGCAAATTTCATTTTAATGACGTCCCATTTCCCATAAAGCTTTGCGAGATTCAGGTAACCTGTAAATAAGAGTTTGTCTGAACGGCTTTCCATATCGGGATCGACTTTCTTCAGATACGATTTGGCATCATGGAGATATCCTGTCATAGTTAAGAGTTTCTTGGCTGCAGCGTCATAGTGGCGTTGACCAATGTAACACAAAGCCTGGTTGACTAAATGCTCACATTTCTCAACTTTTTCCTCAAAGGACAAAACAAATGGCTCGAATAACTGTAAAACATTAAAAAATGATCAGTAATATTCGATTAATAATGATCCATAAATAGTTTATCTAATTAATACTGTTCCCTTCTACCTCTTCAATCTCTAAAATTTCCACAAAATACTTGACAGAATCTCCAGCAGGAATTCGAACCCCACTGTTAGTAGTAAACTCTTCTTCAAAAGTTGCAGATCCTGACAATGTAATCCAAGCTTTCTCTCCACTTTTCATTCTCAAAATAGCGTTTCCTAGACCAGGAGCGATAACTTTGGATAGGTTACTTTTGTCATGAGAGCAGCCCCATAAGCACGAGACTGGAGTAAACGGCAATATGACTTCAGGATAGAAAACTTGTCCTTCATAGTGTCCTACCAACCTTACTGTTAACAAGAAACGAAAACAATATAAAACAATGTTACAGAAACTGGAAATCACCCAGTACCAGTACTACATTAAAATAATAATAATAAAAATGCACTTTTGCACTGCTTACCAAACACCACTACATTGTCAGTCGCTACAATGTCCCCATCTTCATTGCGCACAACCACCTCCCTCACGATTTCCCCAGCATAGTCAACACTAATGTCGTCAATTATATCCGCTAATTCGATTTCCGAGCAGATAAACGACTCATTGGGAATGTTCATGGTTTGTGTCCGCATCGAAGAGTTGCGCCCATAAGCGTAATCAAAGTGAGCAATAAAAAGCGACTTTTCTCCCTTCTTCATTGTTCTAACCCCTTCGTCAAAGGCACGAAGAACTTCAAAATTTCCAACTACAAATTCTATTGGGGTCGAGTCATTTTCAAACAGTCGAGATTCGTCAAAGATGTTCTTGTCGTCGTCCAACAAAAACCAGGATCTATAGTGAATCTTAGCCACCATTCCAACTGCAGGGTGTTCCGAGGTGGAGGAGTCCCCTTCGTGGAGGACAACCTTCCACAGTTTTCCACTTTTGTCATGGGTTATATCAGCCGCATTTTCGGGTATTCGATCCTCTGGAATTTCTACTGCGTCAGATCTTTTTTGATTTCCCACCTTCGTGGAGGACAACCTTCCACAGTTTTCCACTTTTGTCATGGGTTATATCAGCCGCATTTTCGGGTATTCGATCCTCTGGAATTTCTACTGCGTCAGGTCTTTTTTGATTTCCCCAGTGATTCCAGTCGCGGTAACGTCTTGGTCGTCCACTATTCCCATAATTAGGATTTTCAACGTGTCGTCTTAGCTCATTTGAGGCTCCTTCAACCAACACCCCTCGCGCACTATTATATTTGTCCAGCCTATTTGGTTCACCTCCTGGAAGCCTCACCGCCACCTCGACCTCACCTTGATTACCGTCAGGAGGAGAATCAGACATTTGACCTAGAAAATTTAGAATTACGAATGGGTTTCAGTGGTGGAAGATAGCGAGTAACCCAAAACAATGAGAGACATTCTTTTAAAATTGTCAGCTTTAAAATTCATTTTTTTAAAATCACAAAGCCATCGTTTCTTGTCTTTTACACTCTCTAGCATCAATCAAAAAAAACTGAAGGATTCTGAACAACTTACCGTAAAACCAAAACCTTCACTAATTGTAAATTAAACTTTTGTGAACATAAATTGTCTGCTTTGAAAACACCACCTTCGAATCGAATTCGAAAATAAGTTAACCTTTGTGTCGCGTTGTCCGTCAAATCAGAGTCCTGAAATCCAAAATCCTAAAAGCACACAGACCGACCGTAGATCGTATTAATTTGTAGTTAGCTGTACAAAGAGCTTGCTTTAGGACGACGGGAAGTGGGAAAAGTGTGTACAAGTGTACATATATATGAACAGTGTGAGTGAACTGTGAACGAAGGTCCTATCGCTTCTCTTCTGTTCTGGAGGAACTGCAACTGTATCAATAAAGCATGTTTTATGGTATCATCAGATCAACATCGTTCGTGAATTGAGTCAGTTGGTTTTCAGTCAGATTCATAATGTCAGGCATGCATTAAATAGTACAGTGCATTAATAATAATAATAATAATAATAGCAGATGTAAAGGGACATGAAATTGGTTAGTAGTTTGTAGGTATTATCCAATGTCAATGAAAAATGCTAAAGTATTCCGCATTGCATCATATACACAAAAAAGCTTAAATGTTACAATTTAAGTAATACATATTCGCATGATTACTTACTGTCAATGATTATGAATTGCAGACCGATGCATCAGGTGACCTGATTCAGGTCGTATCAATGTACATAGTTTGATTGAATACAATGTCTAAGAAATGAAACAATATCCCTTTTATCATTGCAGAGCTGAGTTTAAAAACGTTATGTAGCTTCAACGCATGAAGTTGTTTATTCATATTGCGCCGGTTTAGCATATATTTTATGTATATATTATAATATATGACGATTCAATACTGAAACTTGACAAAAAATGCAATAAGTGTCATAAAACGCTTGAATATCATAACTTAAATTCTGATCTTGGCTTGTTACTTACAATTTAGAGTATAACGTAAACTAATATCACTTTTGTATCCCATGTTGAAACAAGCAATGACCGATGAATGGTTTGCATTACAAATAAATTAGTGTTAAATAATATTGTTAACAGTTAACAGCTCAAGTACAAATAAAAACAAATACGGATATGCTCAAATGATTTACAATAGTTATGAATTCCATTAAAATTGAAAATGTTAGTTTCTCTGTGTAATAGCGTAATATTAATACATTTTGTTCGTCGACAATTTATCCACAGAATCCCACAGATTTTGCCTTTACTTAGTGAAATATGAAATCAATAGCATTGTTTTTTTAGCAAGGAAGTTTAAAGGAAACTACAGAATTTCCAAACTAACTTGCCAACTTGATATATATAATACAATAACAAAAACATTTAGTATTATACGACAGGTAAGTAAAGTACTTAATTGTAAGTAGGTAAATAGATATTGACTGGATGTTAAATTAGCATCATATACATAAATATTCATTGAAAGTAGGGTACATGTGTACAATTAGTGCATTACATGTGACTTCACATAACTTATAAATCAAGACGAGTCGTTGTTGATGTTTGATAAATACGCTTCATTAAGTATTTAGTACATTAAGGAGTTGTTCAGCAAATCAGATATCCATGATGGACGTATACTCATTGTCAGTAGTAGAAATCAAATGATTACTGCAACTGTTTAGTATAGGGATTTTCATCGGAGAAGAGTAAAGTAATTCAGAATATTCAGATAGCATCAATGTCGGTCAACCTTAGTTTTTACTTTAATACTACTACAACCACAACCTACAAAGCAGAAAGGCAAAAGAACATTCAGCAAATCTCAAAACACCTAGTATGTTTGTTCATGTTAGTATGTTTTAGAATTAACCCAAGACACCAACCTTGCTGTAAATTAGGTCAGCATTTTTTAAGTTTAAAGTTGCACAGCTTGAAGACTACTAAAACTTGACTGCAAAAGGATGGTGTTGCTCCCTTGATCACTCTGTTGACATTGTTGCATCATGTCCACCATGGGTATCTGATTTGCTAGCAATCCCTAGCAAACCATTGCATCTGTCCTGTAACTCACAAAATCATTTTAACTTCAAATATATCCACTTTGAGCTGAAATTTAGCAATTTGCATACAATTACATATTCTTATTGTTAAGCTGCAATGGTAATATCTTAAAATGTTTAATATCGGAAAGTGTAATTGAGCAGTCGAATTTTTAAATATTTAAAGTGTATGTAATAGTGTGATCGTAATCTATAAACAAATTGCGATGAGATTATGCGAAATGCGATATATAAATTTATCAGAACCTAGTGAACCTATATCTATACATTTAACGTTTTATTACATAATCACATTAATTAGGAGGTACTGGAATATAACCGGTGTACCTGGATGGAAATAAGATGTCTGCCTTCAAGTTGATCATCCGGACAACTGCGAAGCTGACAATCACGACGATTATTCCAGAAATCAAAGTCATTATTTCATGGAATAAACTTGGCTTGAGGAAAATCCGAACTGAAAACGGTTGCCAGATTGATTCGGTCCATGTTGAGTATTTTCCGCTAGACCAATCATAATTATCAATTATGAATGCAGGACTTATTGCTTCTGTCAGGTTAACCAGATTGTTTTTCAGACAAGTTCCATTTATCCAAAAATAGTTCCGTTCTTTGTTCTCCTTCCAGCAATTATCTTCGGTAATGTTTTGTTCTACTTTTTCACTCAAATAGTTGATGAGAATAAATTGTGTAATTTGAGTTAAAATATTTGTTTGATGGGCCACACTAACATATGTCGGATACGGTGTTTTACTGGTAATGCCGTAGACTTGTTTGAATATGCTGCAATTTCCCGATTCCAAATAACAATACAATAATTCATCAACAGCTTCAACATCCGCCTCGACTTTTGGGACGCTTGTAGCATTCATAAGTTGAATGATTGAATTTGTCACGGATGCAGCTAGACCCGCAATTTGCTGCTGGACAGAGTACAAGCTCCGATCTCCATGAGTATATTCTATCCCTTTCTTGTCATCGAATATACTATTGTAATATAGGTTTCTGTAGCTTTTCTGGTGATTAGTAATCACTATTCCAGTTAAGTCATTTCTTTCTTTAATAAATGATTGTAGTGACGCTGGGGGTAACCCCCACTCATTCTGTTTCGCCGGAACAACTGTTAGATTTATATTCTGGCTCTGACCCTCTGCATAAAGAATATTGGTAAGGTGTTTTGACTGCGAATCCGGTGCCTGATGAATGAAGTACGATTCTCCGTTTCTGAGTGCTGCTTGGTTAATTTCAATGAAATGTGAAATCTGATTAAGTTTCAGAGGAAACTTGTTTTGTTTCATGTCGTATGCTATACGACTAGACCCAATGTACCCGAATGCTTCCCCATTGAATAGCATAAAATATACATTCTTTATGGAGGACGAAGATGTATATTCTGAAAGTTGGTCTTTTATGCCAGCCAAATGTTTGACAATGGCGAGAATAGTAACAAGTGCTGTGATTGAGGAATCTGCAGACGGAGTTACTTCATCGAAAAGTGAGGCACCATCTAATCGGGCTCCTATTACAATAACGGAATCATCAGGATAAGTGTCGTTTGAAGTTTGACTTGTTTGGTTGTCGAAGAATAAGGAACCCCATAAGTTTTTATCTCCAAGAGCTTGGCATACTTGGGCTGATGAAAATAAAACCATAATAACCGAATTATAATAAATTGACACTAGATTTTTTAAAGTTTCCTGTTAATAAATTGAACAACTGAACTCACCGGCTCCTGGATTTATACTGAAAACCCGACTTCTTCGAAGACATGTGGGTGTGTCCACAGCTGCCAACATAAAAGATTTCAGTTGAGCAGCACAAAGTGGCCAATCTTGAGCGGTGTTGTTCACTGGTTTGTTAAATGTCTCAAAACACTTGACAATCTTATCTGCTTCCGTATTATTATTTACGTAAAAAATCGGAAAATCAAAACTTTCGTATAGAACATCATTTCCAGGCGCATTCCATTTTGGACAATACTGAGGAGTTTTTGAATCATAAATTCCTGAAATAATAACAATAAAACGTATAATTGAACCTTATACGGGCCTAACGTTTTAAAGTACTAGCTCAACATTTCATACTTACCTAAACCTTCGTTAGGACATGTGGAATCGGTAGAGAATGACTGCAATGAAGTACTTCGAGGCTTCCTTTCACCAAGCAAAAGGACACCATTTATTCTGTCCGAGTTTTTAAACTTCATGATGTTTTCTCTCGTGAAGTTTTCAGGATACACCACAGCAATGTATGGCTTGTGTGGTCCATCCTCCAAGACCCATTTGAGTGATTGATCATCCTCAATCAAATGCAAAATTCCAACCTCTCCTCTGGACGAAGCTGTAGTAATAAACAGTTGCATATTATATTATTTAACCTTCATTTTTCTTCGTTCCCTGTTCATAATGAAAAGTTGGCACATTAAAATCATAACGTTGCGTAAATATGTACATACATCGGCATCCAATCTCGTGTGTTCCATTCAGTCTTTTGAAGCAGGCAACGGAGCCCTCCACCGGTTCATACACTTTGGTAAGTGTCCTGTCAGCATCTACCCCCCATCCCCCGAGGACTACAGCAGTGATCACATACACAATCACAGAAATACCTTCGTGCGCCCTACCCATCATCATCACTCCAAAATTTCCCACAAGAGCAGGGTAAAAATGTACACAAAACTATTATTGAGTTGACAGATTTCAGTCCTATTTTGTCATTTCATGGATACGACTCTTCAATGTTAAATTGTACGCTTCCAAAATAGCTTATCTGATTAAATCATAAGATCATAACCCAAACCCCTACAACAAATTTTAAAAACTTTCATGCACTAGCACTACTACCCTTCGCCCTTCATGATTAACTTCTATATAAAATGAATTACTTAATGTCCACTTTTTGTCGCTTTCCCGTCCGTCAATTTGCTAGTAATTATAATTATATACAGTTTTTCCGTGACTCACTACAGTCTAATTTTAAGTCAATTTATCCGCATTAGAGGCGTATATATTGACTATTGACAATCTTCTGTACTAAAAAATCATATCACATCACAATCACGTCACATCACAGGTGATATGAATATGAACATGACTGATGGTGATGGATGACTAAACTTGGATTAGTTAGTACACCAATACAGTACTACTAAATGACAGTCAGTATACGTAACGTACATACAACATTACTGAATGAACCGACTGACTAGTGAGCAAGGCAATTCGGAAATTACGGATATCTACTACGCTATAATCATAATGTAAAATATATCCACATCCACAAATCCACACTATGTACACTTATGTGTCATTTTATCCATGCATCCGCAACGCATCCATATTCATCGCCTGGGTCCGTCCGTATTCCCTTCACTTCACACTTTCGTTTTTTTAGGTATTTTTATATGGACATTGACACTACGGACTGGACTGGACCTAAAAGTACCTATAACGCAAAATACACATCAACATCACATCAGACATCAACACAATTCAACACAACACTATATACACAGACACAGTATACATAAGTAAGGTATAACATCTACCTCTATCCATATCTGCAATATTCTGTCTGTATGGCCAAAATGCTGCGATCTGAAGTGCGACTGTGTGTTTCGTTTGATTGAGCCATAAAGTGATTGAAAGTGGCGGTATAAAATCTCATTTTGAGTCGACAAGTTTTACCTTTTTTGTGTCCATTTCTCACGGTCTCACTCATGCACACTGTGCACTAGAGCTGGATGCGAGTTTGTTTGTAGATGAATAGAATGGATCATTTCATTAGAACATATCCTCCGGCCGGATAAATTTGCTTGGTGCATGTTAAATTTGTCTGTGGATAATTAACAACTGGGTGTAGCAAGCTTGTATTTTGTTTTTATTTCCCGTTTGATTGAAGTAAAAGAGATCTCGGGGATTTTTTTTGTGATTCCTCTTTTTTGGTAATAATTTCCCAAAAAAATGGCAAAGCATCATCCAGACTTGATTTTTTGTAGGAAACAGCCTGGCGTTGGTGAGTTAAAAATGTTAACAATGTACTATTAAACATTAGAACATGTTTGTAGTAACAATTTGTACAATCAATGATAATGATAATTGAAAAGGCCTGTGTCATTAACTAATATTCTCGTGTTTTATGGCTTCCAGCAATTGGCCGGTTGTGTGAAAAATGTGACGGGAAATGCGTGATTTGTGACTCGTACGTGAGACCATGCACACTGGTCCGGATTTGCGATGAGTGCAATTACGGATCCTACCAGGGACGTTGTGTCATTTGTGGAGGGCCTGGGGTCTCGGATGCTTACTATTGTAAGGAGTGTACCATTCAGGAGAAAGACGTAAGAAAGAAACGAATCAAAATCAACATGGGCTATTTTATTGCATACGTAATACGAAAAGCTGACTAAAAGTAATTGGTGCCAATTATTTGTTTCAGAGAGATGGGTGTCCCAAGATAGTAAACCTTGGCAGTTCGAAAACAGACTTATTCTATGAAAGGAAGAAATATGGATTCAAAAAGAGGTAGCACCTTCAGTCAACCACAAGGAGACATTTCGAGGATAGACTTACTTTTTCGTACTCTTGGATGCAAACTTATGTCGGGCGGGATTGCAGGAGATTGTTTTATTTTGCAAGTATGTTAACAATCTACGATGGTTGAGGACTTGAGGAATGTTGAAAAATAAGAACGCAATGTTTTAAACTAAGATAAAATCGTATTCATTCATTTAAGAATTTTATTTGAGATATATTGGTACATCTACAATAGAATTAATAGATGAATTCTTTAGTACATAATTTAATACATTGCCAATTAACCTATGTATATTTTCAATGATAATTTCTCATTGTCATTTATAATTGTGTAGTAAGCCCAGGTTTTTGGGTTTGAATATGATTTTTAATGACAATTTTCAATGTACTAATAATATCGTGTAAGATTTTCGTTATCAAAATCTATTGGATTTTTTCTCATTTGGCCCCATCGATTAACATATAGCGTAGCATAATAAGATGAAGATGACCTTTAATTTTATCTGTGAACTAACAAAGCAGAATGATAAATAGTCATGAGTCATGATGATGCGTTACTCCTGCTAAGTTACAGTATACTTTAAATGTCTATACTCTGAAACCATAACCGTTAGGGTTAGGATCTGTTTCGTGTTCGCGTCATAATTTCACTGGTCCACTGAAGTAGATTGCTACCAAATGTCATTTGTTATATAAAAGACCTTGTCCAACAAGGAAGAATTGGTCGTGTTGTTTGTGGTGTAATGTTCAAGCAAAACGCAAAACATAAACCGCATGCCACATTCATTACAGTACTGCCTATATCTAATCTAATCCTTTTTTTTGTGCATGTCTGCATGTGCAACCTACTATACTTTCGTGTGAAGAAAACAGTACGTAAATACATATATGCATGCACTCATGTATACGTACATAATGCATACAGTACATATAGCTTTTTGAATTATTTTTAACGAATGTATAGGTACTCGTAGTCACAGTATAATGTACTTGCTTAACATGCAATTTTTTTGTACCTACTTGATGCATTTACGTCATGACATGAAAAACGACAAACAAAACGTAAGCTATACATATCTACAATTTCCAAGAAAAAAATCAATCCATTTGTATTCGTACTAGAAGCTTACTAGCACCAGGATTCAGCAAATGACTATGAACTGGGTACGTAAAAATACTGAAATGTGATATTGGAATGCGAATGAAACCAATTCCATAAATCCACTATACAAAAACTTAGGTTTTAGCCATGCAAGTGGCATGCAAACACCTACTTGTGTTCTTGCGATTGAAATTGCCCTTGGGATTATCGACTTTTAATCATCTTTGTCACACTCACATCACACAATAAAGTCTTGAACGTGAACCTGGCGTGTCATATGTGAAGCGATTATCTAGTGAGTGTGCAAAATTGTGAAGTTCGAGTTTGCAAAGGTTCACGCATTGATTCCTCAAACTTTTCCTACCGTCATATAAAATGTTGTGCCCGCAAGCGAAGAGATTTTTCAGTGGCAACATGATGTTCTCACAAAATTCTGTCATACTTGCCGTTATTTCAATCCTGATAACTCCGGCTTTGGCCCAATACGACTGCGATAAGTACTGTTTTGAGTAAGTTGTTATACATATACGAGCACATTGAGTCATTAGTAATTAATTAAGATAGCACTTGAGGGTAGGTGTGTATACGATGATTTGTGTATCACAGTCTTACTTAGCTTCTTAATATTTAGGTCCTGTAGTAAGTACTTTCCTGGCCCTGAATTCAGCCCTTGCGTCGACGCAAATGTTCATTGTAGTTGTCAATCAAAACCTAGGTAAGCATATCTCGTAACTCCTTAAAAGCCCTTACAGCTAAACTATGCCTGATTTGATTACATGCATGACTTGGCTGTATATGCTGATTCACATTGTGTAAGACGCTAAATTGGGGTTTTATATAGTTTGCAGAACCCCTTCATGATATTCATTCTCATTGTGATCGTAATGGTGATTGTATTCATCAGTTGTGTGTGTTACCAAAAATGTGCTCGTGGACGCATTCCCCGCAGTGCAGTTGTTGCACGTAAGAATATTTTGATTTTTTAAATTAAAGAATTGGTCTGCGTATCCCCCGACTGGAAGTGTTAAAAAGGAAGATTAGCTAATCCTAAGTGATATTTATGTTTTATTTTATTTATTGATCTTGGCAGACCCAGTTGTCCCAACGGTTTATGGAAACTACAATAACCCGGGCGCCAATTACGCTCCAACTACTTATCCAACTACAGCGTCACCCACGCCACACTTTAATGCCTTGCCAGTCGCGCCACCCGCACCATATTCGTCTTCACAGTATCCCCCTGCGGAATATTTGCCACCTCCGCCATATAATGAGTGTGCTACAAATCCGTATATGCAAAAGTAGTGTTAGAAACGTACAATGAAATTTTGAAACTTCAAGATTTGCTGGATAAAGTGTGCCTTTTGATTTTCGAATGGCAATCAAACTATCTGTGATGCAACTGTTTTTACGTGTCACGTGTCATAATATTAATTCAGATTTAAACTAAAAATGCATAAATATAATTATATGTTATGAATCATGAATAAGACTGCCTACTTATTTGTACTACGTGTCGAGAAGTAGTATTATATTATATTACGTATTCTTATGATTAGTTAATGATTTGTTTCATACTGCTACTCCAATAATTTTAAATTCCCCATCCCTCTGGGTTTCACAAAATACATTGTTATATTGGTGTATCATTGGAATATTAATTTATTCAGTTTTATTTTGTTGGTGAACACCGTCCTCGTTTTTGCAGTTACAAAATAGAGTTAATATCGTTTCAAAACATACTATACTATGTTTAGATGGTTGCAGGTATTTCCTGTGGCCGCGTCGTTCGTTATCTTTGAACAAAGGTATAGGGATATGTTATGGATATGTAACACGATATTTAAATGTCTTGGTCAGGTCAAGATCTTGGGCCAGGTCTGGCGTTTACAGTTCCCTAGTCCACGGTAATCGGATTCAAATGAACTGCGTATTTGTCATACTCATGCAATGTAATATGGATTAGGTATTTTGTTTGTTCCGTTTGTTCTAAGGTAAGGTAGACGAAGCACGTTCGCACGTACACTTTCTATTCCAGTTTTTAAGAGACTAGATTTTTTATCTTTCATAAACTTTTCAAACTGTGAATTGTGTTTTAATTTAATTTTCAAACATGTTGAAATAAAAATGTTATAAGAGTTTTTTAAGATGTTGTTTTTTAAACTTCATACATTTTTCGACCGTAGCGTTCCCCACAATTAGGATAAGATGGCACAAATGCAGAATTTCGGTGTACCGATTCTCGCGATCCTACTCATCATCTCGGTCTGGGTAACCCCAACGTTGAGTGTGGATGAAGCTACGTGTGACAAGTACTGCTTTGCGTAAGTCATGTGAATGTATGATAAACAAGTGAAAATCATGCGTTTCGTATCTATTCCAGAATAAGTAAAAAAAACTTTGAAAATGTTTACACAGCGATTGTAAATTGGAGGATGGCGACTTCAGTGAATGCGTTTCTGCAAACGTACATTGTAGTTGTATTTTAAAGCCAACGTATGTAGCAAATCTCATTTCAATACCTACGATGTTAGAGAGATTTCACCAAACTTTCTGAAAAGACAGTAATTTGAACGCAATTATTTTCAGTTTGAGGAACCCTTTTATGATATTTCTGATCATTGC
>JAANSN010002825.1:0-21723 GCA_036850665.1 Dicranocentrus wangi
CATCATCTCCATTTTTGGTTGAAACTGACTCATAAACGGAGGAGGAGGAGGCTCATTATTGGCTCCACTCCCTCCAGAACCTGCCATTGTAGTAGACTCAGCACCCGCAGCACGTCCCCCACCACCCGACGAAGCCACTGACGTTATCACTGTCAGCTGCTCATTATTCGCACTCAACGAAATGTTACACTTTGGATAAGCAGCAGCTGACACAGCAGATTGTATTATTGAGGAGGTTTCCGGTGGAGTAGACGCACAACTACTAGATCCGCTCCCAGAGCTGCACAACAGACGGCTACGGAGAATCTCTGATTCTGCAAAAATGTCATATTACAAACACACACACACACACACATGTTATGTAGTTGTGTGAAGTGAAGGAAGGAACATATTATAGGTAATAATATTATATATACAATGGATGATGATGGTGATGATGATGAATAAAAGTCTTATAATACCTGCTGCTGTCCCTGCACAAATAGAGAACCTCTTGTAAAAACACATATATATTCATTCAATCTTCTTACCGTAAGACGAGGAGGATCTGGCATTCTCCTCTTCTGCCGGATTCCCTTCGTGCTTCAATGTCGTCTCAGACATGATGACAATGTGGTGATATACGGCAGATCTGATTTTTTATCCCTTATGCACCACACACACACTGCATATACTTGTGGGCATGTAGATATATGTGTCCCCAGAGAGATATACGAAACGTGTGAGTTTTCCTTCTTTACTGATGCTTTCCTTTCCTGAGAAATGTGGATTTTTTGTGGATTTCGCGTTGCACAAAGATTGAAATGTTTTCTCTCCATGCGGAACAACTAAGGAGGCAACAACACACACGCCAGCAACCAGAGAGAGTTTTAGCTGGAATATTATGTTCTTCAAATCAGTCAATCTTGATCTCAGTCAGCTCTCCTCCTGCTCCTCAGCAGTCATTTCTCACTTTCCAAAAGAAATCTCACCGGAAAATCCAATGACAGTGTGCAAGGTTGTGCTCAAGATCATCATCAGCATCATGACGAGAATATGCATGCGCTCCGCACTTGTGCTGTCTGTGGGTGAGGTACAAAATACGTGGTGTATGTAAAAACGGAGCGAAATTTCTTCGTATTACTTAGATTATCCAACAAGACAAAAGTGATATGCGGAATATGGAGATGTGTTAAATATTATGTGTATCAAGTTGAAGGAAATATAATGATACAAAGTATGCAGTTAAAAGGGTTGTTGTGTTATGGTAAAGTGCCATGATGATATGATGATGCCAGCAGCAGCATGTCATAAGATTTCTACAGCAAAGTAACGATACAATAATAATAATATATAATGTAGAGATGGAGAGAGAAATTACGTTTCATAATATTACATGAAATGTAACCGACCGGACCCATTATACGTGTTACATTCCACCACAGAGGAGGCCGGAGGAATAGGAATACTGCACTGCAGTAATAAGTAATATCTTTGGAGAGCATGCTGCATTCTCGTGCTCGTGTGGGGAGAGGATTTGAGTGAGGATAGAGTGTAAAATACATAGGAATAATTCAAGGAAACGAATAATAAGCACACTCTAAACACTAACAACTACGCCGCTACCATACACTACTATGTGCAATGTACCGTTTATTGTTGTGTTGGTGTTGTGAGTGGAGATGGGATCAAACCGTTTGCCTAAAAACTACTCTGGCTGGCTCCTCTGGACTTTCATGTGGTTTCATTTACTTTCGTAGAAAACGTTGTTGTTTGCCTGCAAAATGCTATGTAAGAGCGAGATGAGCAACAGTGTGTGCTTGTGATTAGACCACCAGCACCACCAACACCCGTATTCTATACCCGTCCGTTCATGAAACGGTTTGGGCTAGGCTATGGACTATTGATGCATCTTGAGTCCAGAAATGTATAGGTTACAGAGACAGACGTGTAGTGTATGTATGAAAGGGTTATAGGCAGATTTACTTTTCCTCAGAAATAGACCACTATGTTGTAACATTTTGATGTGGAAACGTCAAGATGTAATAATGTATGTAAACGTATAATTCCGTAAAATTGGTTGTAAAAAACTGAAGTGAATTTTCTGAAATTGTGGATCTATGCAATTAAATGCATAATATGGATAGACCGGATCATGATTTCATTGTGATAATGCATGCCTGAAAATTTCTTAGTGGTGATAATTTATTTCAAATTGATGAAAGGTGTCAGTATACTTGCAATTAGATAACTTTTAATATATGATAAAAGTTTACTAATCAGGCATCACGCCATGCGCCACAATGACCGGTCCACACGCATTTATAATATATAGACGTATGAAAAATACGAAACAGAAATTGAGTGCAATGCAAAGTAACAGGGATATATTGACACAACTGCACATATATTAGCTTTTTACTTTGAGTAGTATACCAATGTGGTGTAGGTGTAAATGAGAAACATTTTCCTATTTGAGTTTCGATTACTCTAGAGGTGCAAAATTCTCTTTCTGATTATAATATTAATTTGTTTACTCAAAGTTACTTACAGACACTTTAAGCACGCGTTAAAGGCTACACATCATGAATGACAACAAATTGTAAACCTTATTCATACATATGTAGGTATATATTTATGATAGCCAAAACCTTCGCACGTTAGTGCTGGAATTCATGAATACTTGAAAGTGTGTGTCATCCCCACCCAATGGCAAGCTAGCCACTCGTAGTTTTTACTAAAAAGTGTAAGTGACAAAATAGCAACGCACTTTCAACAAGTTGCTCGATATACCTAGTCGAGGTCATCATCAATATTTATGTCAGCGTCATGATATACTTTATTGATTTACCTAATAATAGCCATCACAAGGTCTCACTCACTCTGACTGCCTCAGTCATCTTTTCCTTGTTTCATGGGAAAACTAAAAACAGATCATCTCTTATCAATAGACACGTGCACATATTTACAAGTCATATATCAATAGTTACATCCAGTTGTTGGATGATGATCGCTGCGACGTTTCTGGAAAAGTTTCCTCAATTCAATGCATGGCTATATGCTAATAAGAAGCTACTTACCTACATACGTACAGAAAGTAAGTTGTCAATCAAACATTATTGCTAAGAACTGCGAAATATTTTCCATCCTTTCGTTTTTATTCTCGTTATTTCAAAATTGTATCCGTAAGTGTATACATCATTCAGTATATCAAGGAGGATCGGTTGGTTAGGGTATATTATGTTCATTTCATCCAGCTACACCGTCATGACTTACCGTGTGTGGCGTTCACACAATTATATAGTAGGGAGGAATTGACAAGGATAAAGCTGCCGAAAAATGTTAAATCAAGCCACGTTGACCGTTCTGACCTTGGCACTTTTCATGAAGCTCATTGGGATGAAGGAAAATGCGCACAAAACAAATACATTCTAACCCTATCTTTCCATGCGTCCATTAAATTTTTGGAACAATGTACACACACACGTTGCTTGATATAGATATGCACTACATGTATTTTTACAGGCATTGCCATTTCCACGGGTTGAATAGGATCTGTTATTTCATCATCTTCGTGGAATCCATCCACACACATACCACCGAAGTTATTGCGTGTATTTGATGCACATTATAAGCATAAAAACACACTTAAAAACATATCAACCAGGACATGGAGGTGTACGCATTCTATCCAACCTAAATGCTTTTGTCATTACCACCACCACCAACCATCGGAAGCATCCTGAAGAAATATTGGTGCTGTTGGTCTTCTGCATGATCGGTAGCCGTTGTATATACTGGGTAAGTAACAACACGTAATCTAACATACGTGTGTGTTATTAACGAGTAAAGTGCATTTTTTCATGGACATTCTCCTCATCTCAACAAACCAAACAATATGCATTTGGAGAATGAATCGTATGTGTAGAGACAGATAGGCCCAGTCAAAGTCAGACCTAGATATAAACCTCCATCCAATGTCTGTATGCGTTTCGTCTTGCTCATATCATCTTAATGATTTAAGTAGACTTGAGAGCAAACAAATGACTTGCGTGGTTGGTTGATGGTGTTGAAGCTTTGTGATGTGATTTTACATGCACATCGTACATGTTCAATGTTAAAAGTTGTAAACGGATAGAAACATGGGAAGCATGAAAGAAAATGCACAAGCCTGTTGCTGGATCATTATATTCATAACCACAAATACTGATTCATTCAGACCATGAAGAATGAATCCAGCATCAAGTTAGGTATTGGTGTTGTACATATAACCTCTGAATTGCTTCCAAAAACCAGGTAAAGAGATAGTTGGAGAAGGAAACAGGACTAAACAACAACAGTATATATGCTGAGAATAAATTGTGTTACCCAATATCCGCACAAATCCATGTAACTTCAGAACTCCGTCTTTTGTACTAATGTGCAATGTATTATGTTATGAGACTTGAAATTGTGATGAGGACGGGGGGTGGAAGTAAAAGTAAATCATGGCCATATAAAAATATTCAATACTGGAACATTCGCATCGCATTTATGTTGCCTGAAGATATCGGCCATTAGCTCACAGTACCAATGAACGCGAAAACGAGGTGAATGTAGTTGACTTTCTACCGTGAATGTTATTTCCAAGTGAATTTCGTTGTTGAATGTCGAATAAAATCAGGCACTATGCAAAGTTTTTGACTTTGGCTATGCATGATGTTGATGAGCCATACTCCCGGAGGAAGAATCCTCATGATGATCATATCAGAATTTTAAATTCAGATTTACAATTTATTGTGCAATGCCTCCTCTTGTTTGCTTTCTCCGTAAGATGAATGCATAAAAAGGATATTCCTTCGTAAAAAGACTACGCATATATCTGCATTACATGTTACATTATGGATGATTAAAGTACGGCGAAATAAAGAGTGGATTTTTATCGGATCAAAGAACGTATATTTTATTTTACTGCGACAAAACTGTCTAATATCTTGCGAATAGACAATGATAAATGTACTTGGTTTTTTCACCGAACGAAAAGTTAAAAATTAAGTTCCCGAACAAATAGCTAACAAACGAATAAATATAAAGATGTACTTTCAAGAAATACAATTCTTCATAAAATTATAATATGTCTGTGTAAATAGTACTAAATGAAGAAAAGATAACAACAACGGTAGTAAGTAAACAGTATAAAGATAAAAGGTACATAGATTACATGCACATTCTTATTTTAAAATGATTATGCAAATGTTTTAGATACGACTCAATATTTCCTTAAGTAAAGCGTCTTCCTTCACAGTCTCTCCGTGTCAACAAATCTGACCATTTCTTTCACATCAAATCAGAAAAGGACATATACCTATTCAATATGTCTACGTAATTGCTATTATTATTAATGGAGGTATTTTTGCAATTACACTACATTCGGTAAACTAATAAGCTGTACTTACAAATATATGATTCAATCAGTAAATAGTTGATAAACCAGCCTTGTAAGGGGTTTCCTTCATCTCAATAACTCTTTCATAGTTTAACACATATTTCTAGCAAATCGGTCAAGCAACGATGTACTTCTAGATTTAAAATCTACGAAATATGGTAGTATGTATGTATAACATTCTTTAAATTTTTAAGTAATACCTCAACAATCAAGCATTTAAAGTTATACTCTTTTTTTAGTCAACTTTACATTCTTTAGATACAAATAGGATACATCGTTTGGATTGGAAGCAATCACACCGTATTATAACACCATCAAACTAATTGTAACTACTGCTGGCTGGCGTACGTCAAGCAAGCAAGCAACAATGCTTTGTGAGATTCATCAAATACACAATTCTTTAATATTTTGAATGACTAACTGTAAACATTTAAATGTCTTCGCAGCTTTAAGTACAACTGCTTTTTCATAAAAGTATAACATGCTACTTCAAAACTATGAACTCTTTTCAAATCTGACTAAAAACTTATATGTTTGACTACATTTTGAGAACGCTTAGCTATATAATATTGTATTCATTTTCATGAACTACGGAGTAATAAAACTGAATGCATATGTAAAGAGCATTAAAGCTCGATCAGAATTACTAATTACTATTATAATCACGGTAATATTAAACATGTACAAAACCGTCATCAACACACCGAAAAAACGCCTTTTCATGCTTCGTCCCCTCCACCCAATATAAAAATGAAAAGTTCTTGTTATCTGCTAAAGATTTGACTGAAAAATGTTACAAAACTGGATTACAACTGTAGATTAAAGTCGTACAAATTGAAATACAAATGCTCACTCAGTTTAACGATGATGGTTAGCTTTCTCAAGATGGAAGGATCTGACGATGAAAGTTAATATATAATATGCTGTATATTGAACTAAACTATGGAATCAAGGCACTTCGCACCTGGCACAAAAATCAAAAAACAAGTCAAGAATTCCAGAACGGACGAAGATTTAATTTTGATTAATCTTCAATGATTATATTTCTGATCAATATGGATCAAAATGGGGGAGTTCAAAGTTCATGCATTCACCCATTCTTTGATTGAAGCATAATAAGATCTCTTTAGACAGAAATTACTACTATGAGCATTCATTTCAAAATTGATTATACTCTGAAAATGTTATGTACAAATATGAGACAGTTCGCATGAAACGTCAATTTTAACCAAAATTATTATGTATTTTTACCTTTGTCGTTTTGTAAAGTAAAAACTAGCCAACCTTTTGCATTTTCATGGGTGGCGGCCCACCATCATGATGATTGTTAAGAGGAGAAGTCACTGAGGTTGGAGCTGAAACAGAAACTGGCAATGGTTCAGCACTCTGAAAATAATTCGCGATGATTTCTGAAGACTGAATTAAAGCGATTTTGGGGATTCCTTTGTCATCAGCGGTACTACTGCAAATGCTACTGAAACTGCCGCTGTCTCTTCGCTCAGGAGTGGCACATTTTTTGGGTGTATTACTACTAGTGGTGGAAGTGGACATATTTGTTGTTGTGGATGACATAACCGGGGCAGGTGGCAAGTCCCGTATTTTCCGGCTTGTCTGATACCTCCTTTCGACAAATACTTTCTTTTCAATCATCATTTGCTCCTCCCTATTGAGTACTTTAGTTTCCTCGGGACTTTTGTTGAAAGAATATGGATCCTGGCATTTGTTTTTCATCCACGCTACGATTCCTATAAAAATAATAATAATTTCCGTAGTGGTAAACAAACTAACCCGTTCCCCTCTGCTTGAAATGAAATGATGCCATTTGCGTTTGAGACTTACTGAAAATAGCATGTCTTTTCTCAGGACACAGCTGCCGAGTTCCATTTCGTCCATTCAGTGTACAGTTTTTTATTTCTTCTGAGCTGAAAAGTGCATTAAAAAGAGTTCCTGCTGCATGAATGATGTCATTCTGTAAGAACGCTTTGGCCCAAATTTCTCTTGGTATCTCATAACCATCCACAACCTTTTGAGAAAAAAAAATAACCGAAATGGTAATTCCATATTTAACATTAGATAATTGGCTAAACACGGCATGGTCAATACACTCCAGGAATAAACTTACAATATTCGGAAGTCCTTCGACTGATGAAGAAATCACCACATCTGAACTGCCAGACGAAACTCTTGAAACACGGGATTGACCTTTGGCCGTACTCTGCGAGCGACGTCTTGCCCTAGACTTTGTTGGCGATTTGCCATCCACTGTCGCCGCTAGTAATGACTTCCCATCTCCTTTGCCAGGACTGGGTAACAGCGTACTAGTCTGTAAAGCAGGAGCTGGAGCTGGGGCTAATGTACTAAAAGTAGCAACCCCATTGTTATCGACACTGCTTCTAGGTACCTTCACCAACTGAATATTACTCCAATTCACAGCAGTATTTTGAGCTCCGGTGGTGACTGTTGATCCCGGCTCAATCTTCACCAACGGAGTAGCATTAGACGTAACCATTGGTAAGGGAATTACAGCCCTTGGACCATTAGGTGCCGGAATGATTGTAAACGAGGGTGACATAACCGCAGTACCAGTTGTCGTCCCATTCGTGCTTGCTCCCGCTGTGACTGTCGGAATCTGATAAAATATTGTTGAGATCACCGGAGACGATGACACAGCAGACACTACCGGCTGGATGCTCACAGGAGATGTGATATTTGAATTATTCTGCGACACAATTGTCGTACAACCTGTTGATGCTGCGGTAAATTTGATTGTCGCCTGATTGCTAAAATTGAGACCATTGTTTGATGAAGATAGCTCGCGTACGAAATGATTTTGGCCAGGCGACAATGAGATGGAACTTCTTTGGTGCTGCTGCTGCTGCTGAGGGTGATTTCTACTATCATCAAAACCTCCCGGTAAGGACTTCACAATCACCGATCTAGCCGGTTGATTTTGCAGTGGCTGATGGGGCTGCAAGGGTCTTGCGTATGCAAACGGATCAGGCTGCTTTTTCCTGTGATCATATAGCATATTATGAAGCAATCATGGTAAATAAAAAATGCCACATTGAGTTGAACTGAGCTTAATGATGAATGTCATTGTCCTTTCCAATGCAATGCTAACATTGCTAACTGTGATCCATATTATGAATGAAATGTGCATACATACATCTCCTTTACAGCATGCCACGATGATGATGCCATGTACCCTATCACCTAACTAAATACATCGCATGCATCCTCTACTAGAAACCCGATCGGTGCCAAGCAAACATGATGCCATTCTCATACATACTCCCAGTTATAGAAACTATGCCATTATCTTTAAGTATCTTTGTCAAGATGTACTTACACTGGAGCCCTGTACGGGGACTGGCTAACAAATGCTTCCCCCAAGCTCAGCAGTGCTTTCACCGCATTGCTTTCCAGCTCATTCAGTCTGTCCTCCAGTTTCATCGGCATCTCGGAAGTTGCAACCGCAAGTGAGGAGGAAGATGACGATGACCTTCTACCTAGCGCACAAAAGTGGGATGCCCCGAGAACTGGACTTTCTGGAAGACAATGACAACAACGACACAACATCACTCAAAACGGCCCACTCATCTCATTCATAACTGACACTCGCAACGCAACATTTAAGGCTGTCACCAACTTTTTTTCCCCTTCCTTCTATCACTTACCGGATTTAATAAATTGTCTTTGCGTAATCATTCTTCTCCATTTACAAAACCAGGAGCCAAACCAAAAGTTTTTATCTCACACAGGAGGAGGATTCCGAGTTACGACCTACAACACACCTGCTCCTGCTGCTGGTCAACCATTTAACTTTCTAATCACAGGTATATTAACTCCAAGCGCGAGCAGCGCCGCACCGATCATGAAAATCTGGTTCGACAAGTGTGGCTTGAAGACGAAAAATTAGCAACTCAACTCACAACTCATTGCTGATCACACCGCATCATCATATTATTATTACCACTAATTTCACCAGCTCTAAATGCTCACAAAATATAATGCTCAGTGTCTTTTTCGCTTAATCCACTAACTAGTCCATTCCATTCCTCCACAACACTCAAGGCCTTTTCTTCCTTCCTATATTTCAGCAGCCGAGGAGACTCACAATCACGACGACGACTTTTTCCTCCTAATCCTCCGTTTCAAATCAATTGATGATATATATATTATATATGTATGTAATGTATAGGTATACTTGTTGTCTGTCTGCCTGCCCTCGTCTCTGCTCGCGAAATTAAAAAAGATGAAAGATCATGTAGTTCAGTAACAATAATAATATAATGTATTATAATCCGACGGTTCAGACGCAAAAGTATTATTAGTCTCGTCGTTGTTGTTCCTTGTCCTCATTTTTATCTTTGTCCACTCCTCATCATCATCTCACATCATCAGCCAGCACACATCACATCACTCAACTCACTTTACTACACACCATATTCCCAACCAAACCAAACACAAAACTCAACTACTCAACTCGAATTGAACCAAACTCACTCACCAAAAAGGAGAGAGNCCAACCAAACACCAAACACAAAACTCAACTCGAATTGAACCAAACTCACTCACCAAAAAGGAGAGAGAGAGAGAGAGACACGAGAAACGCTCTGTATACTTGTGTACTTCACACAACACACAATTCAACCAAAAACTCTTTTTCTGTCTTGTCTATGTCGGTATTTGGTATTTTTCTCTGATTAGTTCACCAACATTGTATTATTATTATTACATGTTGTACATTATTGCAATGCCAAATGCCACTGCTCACCAGCCAGAGATACACATATCTCACTGCTCCTACTCCTTTATGCATAAAAGCATTTAGCAACGCGACGTTGTTGCACACAGACACACGTCTGTAATAACTAACAAGTCCGTAGTAGTCCTTCTTAGTCCGTACCCAACACACGTTGAATTACCACGTAAGTGTAAGTAAACAGAAAAAAAGGCAGAGAGGAAGAAGAAGATCGCTCTTGTCTGTGAACTGAAGAACGTACGAACGCAACGGACTGCTGCTGCTATTTATTATTACACTGAAGAGTTTGTGATCAGTATGAAAAATGCATCTCTCATCATTCTTCTGTGGCAAGACGAGAGAGAGAGAGAGAGAGGATGATTATGACGGTATTTTGTTGTTGATGTTCATCATGGAATGGAACAAACCAGACAACAACGCAACAAGACAACGACGAATAAAAGCTTGAGTAGTAGTAGTGAGAAGGCGAGAGAGAGAGAAAAAAAAATACGACAGGACAAAAGTGTATAAGGATCACAGGATCAAAATATGAGAATCAGTCAGGAGGACTCTGTGGTAATAGGTTGCTGGATGGATTGCACGATTTTTACAAGGATATCACCATGTTATGGATATTGATATAACTTTACGTGTACGCTTCACTGTTTTAAGCGTCCGTCCACATGTATTCAAAAAAAAAAGTCTTTTACCGAGTGAGCAGTAGTAGTGGTCGTGGTGCACACAGACAGAGCTAAAGCCATGCCATGCCATCCTCACTCTTGTGCATAATGTGTGGATGGATGTGATGTGATGGTGTGTGTGGTTTGTGTACGTTTCACATTAAGCTTACGTTAACGCATCACATAAAAATACATAATCCTAATGATATTATTGTCTACATGTGTGTATCATTGCTGGGGATAGTATTTAAAAAAGCATGCATGGATGGGAAGGCTGGCAATGGATGGGATAAAGGGTTCATTCAGTAAAGAATCGAAGCAAGATCATCATCATATCATGATTTGATGATGCAGTAGTAGAAGGAAATAGTCATCACAGAGCAGCATCGTCATTTTCACAAAATGTGCTATGGGTTATATGTGCTGTGTGAGAAGCCACGTTATACGAACGAGGCACGACCAACCACCACTGCATTTCTGCTCATGCTGGCTCACTTACTTGTGTGTTGTTTGTCTACATGTAAATATAATCTCGAACCGATGCATGAGGCATACAGCAGGCATGAGAAAAATATAACGTGTGGTGCACAGTCAAGTTATATAGTAGTTCTTGTAGGTATGAGGATGTTTAGCTATGTCCATCCATTCTCTTAATCTGTGTAAGAAGTATGCTTAAATGAAGAGAGCACAGGATACGCCGAACGAACACTTTCCTTGTTTTTCCCTTACCTTCCTTCTTGCCTTACTACTCTGGCTGTGCTTGTTTAAAAATGTTTTTCTATTGCATTGGAGTTACATTGCATTACATGAACTCGTACAACTGCATTACATGTAGTGCACAAGAGCACACCTATTTTTTTTACAATGAATTCGCTTGGTGTGGTGAGCAAAAAAAAGGAGAACAGTAGCAGGAGACGCGACGGACAAAAGCAGAGATTCCAGAAGAAATGGAGAACTATATGTGGGAGAGCTCGTCTGATGAAATAGATGAAACGAAAAAAGTAAGTAGCAAGCAAAGCAACCATAACCATGAATCCATCCGTCGGTCCGTACGGTATTTCTCATGTGTTAAAATGTGGACCAACAGAGCGAGCAGCAACGAGAAAGATGAAACGAAAGTAAGTAGCAAGCAAAGCAACCATAACCATGAATCCATCCGTCGGTCCGTACGGTATTTCTCATGTGTTAAAATGTGGACCAACAGAGCGAGCAGCAACGAGAGGAACGTATCAATGATTAAGAATGAATATTTATCCATATGCCCTATAGTGCGCGTCCTTATTTTTCAGGGCGATAATTTTCATCTTTGTGTTACCAGCCACCACCAAGTAACGAAACCGCACCGCACCGTGTGCGTAGTATGTATATATGTACTTACTTATATCTAAACGTTTTGTGTGGCGTGGCGGATTGTGTTTTTGATACATTTGAAAAAAGAGAAGGAAGTAGTTTGGAGAATTCTGCAATAACACGAGCTCTCACTCGAAAGCCGAATGAACAACAGTATATAAGATGGAACGAAACTAGGCAGATTTTTTTATTAACTGTTCTATCCTCCTTCGCAATATTATCAACATCACACCCACTGACAGACAACGCAAGACTTTTGCTATTATGTGCCCTATCGATGTGCCCATACGGAGTACAACCACCAGCAAAGGATAATATTATATGTATGTAAAATGTGTGTGTAGCAATGCATATCTGCAAATAAATGTTCGTTCGTGTAAACGAAGATGAAGGAAGATTCTTTTTCTTCAGCATACGATTTTTAAAAAGGCCAAGAGAACACATCATCAAATAACATGCCATTACCATACCATTTACTTCAGTTTGAGTGAGTGTTTCTCTTGAAGGAGTAGTAGGTAGGTAGTAAGGCTCACAGCAGATTGCCTACGAATAAGTATGTTAGCTGTGTGTAGTGCGGATAACGACGGCTATTTTCCATGAATTGCCATGAAATGAAAGTTTGCTTGCACTTGAGAAATCGAGACTTCGCTTCAAGCAGCTCAAGTAAGTGGTGGAAACGAAAAGTAAGTGCTAGTAGTACTGTATATGTACCAACACCAACGAGCGAATGAAACGGTTGCGAATGCAAACGGAGAGGATCGACCTAACGTGTCCTCTGCTGCTTAGCTTTAGTTTAATAACCTTTTTGCTTCCTTTTAGTTATGTCACATGTAAACATGTGTACAGTAAAATCCAAGCAAGGTACAATATATTCAGTGTACTTAAGCATGGCGTGGCACTAGGTCGGTCACTTTCACTGACTCTATTCTATGGCGTTATTCGCAGCTATCCTCTACCTTACCGTCGCGTCCTTCTTACCTCTCCTCTGCCTGCCTGCAAAAACATTCGTGTGTGTAATCTCCCAAGGCAAGTTTCTGGTCAGATTAGGTCCATACAGGTTGATGGTTTTGGCTGTGTGAGAGCAAGGATAAGGATACATGTAACCACTGCTGTTGGCTACAGCTCGGATCAATTTCTTTACACGCGTTCTAATGCGAATGCCCTTTCCTCACAAGAAGTTAAGGTTTCGACGGGATTGCTCGTTCTGTCAAATTGTCACATACCTATTATGTACCTAGGCAGATGTGTAATCGTATTCTGTTAAAGATGCAAAATTGGATGCTTGATATTTTAATATATGTACTATATTACATTTTCGAATACTTTTCGGATGTATAGAAATACTTGCAAAGTTTATACAGTCATTTGAGTCATTTATTTTTTATTAGGCTAATACACAAGTTTCTTTTATTCGTTCGTTTGTAACGAAATATCTATCTATCCGTATTTATATACTGTTATGTTGAGTTGGCCAGTGCCAGTGCCACATACTTAATGCAAGATGAATACTACATGTATATCGTTTTCTGATAGCATTTTGCAAACGTGAAATATTGCTAAATGCAGCTAGTTCAAGTTAGTTGTAATTTTGTATAGAGTTTCCTCTTCTTCTTCTTCTCATTCACTCTCATTAAATGGCGAAAGGTGTATGTATTTGATTCTTCTGGTGTGTGTATTATGTGACTGCCTAGTCATCCGAGTGAGGCAAGAGCTTTGTGAACAAATTACAAAGACGGTCGGAAAAGCCAAGGTAATTCCAGAAACATTGTACGCAGATAGAGAAACAACTTTCAACTGCATAATCTCAAGTACGAGCTGAGCATGAAATTGAGTGCTGCTACTAGCACAAATCGTTCAAGTCAAGATGCATGGGCTTTAAGGTGTATCAACGAACCAACCACGCAATGAAAAACGTGTCCCATTCCGCTTTGTACATTTCATCAACATGAGAAATACTGCGAGCCTAAAGCCCAACTGGCTTACTTTTTCCATCAAAAAGTCAGCTAATAAAAACTGAAAGCTGTTTTGGTAGTCTTCAGGAGAAAAATGTTATTTCATGTTCTTCCTATCCATCCTTTACAATACACAACGAGTTGCGGCTCGGCATAAAACGGTGAAGACGGGTAGCTGGCAGGCAATGGCACGCTTGCAGGAAGGTGAACAGAGTTTAACACAGAGCATTCATTATGAATAACAATATAGGAGATAGTTGTTAAGTATGGTATGTGTTTGGTATAAAATATACATATATTAAGAAGCAAGAAGAGTGCCTTCACATCATCAAAAACATTTAAAATGTAAGAAAATGAGTGAGTCACAAAAGCAGATCCTCCATTTCCACATCCTCCGCTCCTTTCTGAAGAATGCTTGAGCAAAGGGAAAGACTTTTATCTTTCAAGTATACTGGCTCCCCATCCCCCGGCGCAGGCATCAGTTGTAGCATCATCATTATCTCAAGTCACCACCACATGAGAAATTTTTGGTCTAGATATTACATGCACTCGGAAACAGCCAACTGGGGTATCAATTCCTTACATGTAGAATATGAATCCAACGTGTAAACACACAATTTCATTTATATACCACATGAACAAACAGATTGTGATGTTGGTGTTGTTGGTGTTCAGTTTGCAAAATGTGAAAGCCATCCAATTCACTGCTTAAGATGAGCTGATGCACACCAAAATGAACAGAAGAATGGACTCAAGAGAGTAAGCAGCCAAAAACGTTAGGTCGTCGTCTTTTCATCATCATCACATCACTCTCTGGCTTACTCACAACACAATATAATATTCTCGTGCTACCAATTACATTATATGCAAAAAGGACATATATACGCATACCTGAACCAAGCCAGCAGGAACATGGAAAGATGCATAATAATAATATCAATATTATATATAAACAACAATGGTTCTTGTACATGCGGCAAGTAGTATATCCGACCACATCAAGTCTGTGGAGAAGTTCAGCACCAGCAATGTTCATGTACGTTCATAGCCCGATGATCTTGTCCGCAAAACTCGCAGTTTACAAGGTACAAAGGATATGCTCACATGTGTGGAGATGAAAATACTTTTTTAGTTGGCCAAGTTGTTTCATGTATATCTTTTGTCGAATTGAGCTACCACCACCACCACAACGAACACCAACTGCCACTAGGTTTCATTTCATACAAACAGGAAAAGTATGCACAAAGTGCACAACCACCTCGTGATAGGAAGGATCATACATTGATACCCATGTATTCATAGTTTTCGCAAGAGCTAACGACGCGACGGTCTCAGAAAAGTCAATACGAGAACGATGAACGCTCAAATATGCATGCATGTTGTTACCAAGTTAAGTTATACTGATTTGCGTGCTGATTTCCACTATTTACTTACGGCATCTGCTGCAAAAGACGCAGAATATAAATATATGGATTGAATGTTGAACGCACAATATTAAGTCTACTGTAAAGGACGCAGAGATATGCACAACAATCCTTATTTTTTTCAAGAAGGGCATCCTCATGGAGTTTGATGTGCGATGTTGTGGTACCATTACAAATTAAACCTTTTGAGCCGTATAAGTATTAAACGAAACGATCTGCTTTAGTGCTATCGCTTTTTAGGTATATTTATAAAGTATACTGAACGCGAGTTTAGTACACCTTGTAACTGTAACTGATTTCACCTATCCTTATTCTGTCAGCTCTTTTATGCCTTTGAACTAAAAATTATAAATGATTATGGCTTAACCACACTTTATTTGTCCCATCTGAATTTGTTGATTCAGGTTCGTTTGCACATATGCCAATAAATTCTTGTCATTTTAGCAATTTTTGAAAGTTATGTTTAACGTACTTATGTATCGCCAGTTAGCACAATTGCCACACTTCGCGTTTGAAATAGTGTCTGACATTTGCAAAATCAGAAATCAGTCTAGATTATAACTGTTATAGTTAATCATGGGCGCATTTTAAAATGTGCTTTGGCATACCCATGGTCATAGGCATATTTACCAGGATAATAACAGGAATTGCAGTTGATTCAATAGCAAAACTCTTGTATGGCAAGAGCTTTTAGTTCCTAATGTCGAATCTTGTAGTCTAATTGTCAGAAGGAGGAAAATGCGCCACCTTTTATACGTTATTAAAAGGTTACAGATTAAAATTATGCTTAGCTTGCAACGAGAAAGTAAGGCATTAAATCGATTTTAAGGAATGACTTGGCGAATAGAGTTTGCAGTACCTCAGAGTATTTCAATACCTTACCTGCTTGATGCCTGAGACAACTCATTCTCATGTGCAAAACGAAAATTCCAATGAACACATCACCGATTCGGGAGCTAGCAGACGTACTACAACGTTTTAGACGCAGATTATATAAAACCCGTCATGTCACCAGCCAGAGTGAGTCATCGGATTCGGCATGATCAGCCTGGAAAAATATTAGCTATACAATATCACATGAGCATGAAGCTTTGAGTTCCTACATTCCTAAAAACCTACTCCAGTGTCCATTCGGCACATTTCGAATAATTCTCAAAGCATTTTCAAACAAATAGAAGAGAGCATCGCGCATAAATGATAAGTAGGTAAGTGCTAAGCATACGTACCTCATATTATTATGTGACCTATACGAGAAGAAAGATGATTTGCTTTTTCTCTGAAGATGTCTGAAATGCCAAATGTGAAACTGAGGCTGAAAATGAATTTCATGTACAAGATGACGATATATGCTTAGTTTGTACAGTATATAACCCACTATTGATACCGTCAGATCGGTTTCAGTTTCAGTAGTTGGCTTTGACTTCACAAACTGTCTATCTGCATTGTCTGTTTCTTCTGCAGCATTTTTTGTAACCCTCTTTTGGTGTCTCTCTCTCTGCCAGTACAAGTACATCACGTTCACGCTGCTGCTTCATTCTGTCTGATCCAACAAGTATCTACGAATATCTATAAATGTATATGAATAAATACATAACTAAATGAGTCGCATATGTGCATGCATATAAATATATGGTGTATGTAGGCTTGTTACTTAAAACTTTGAATGCACACTAGTTTTGTAGTGTGTCGTGTATCCATCCAACCCATATAGTCATAGTAAAACACGAAGCAAGAGCGACCGACCACACCGTTGTTCCTCATCCAATACTGCAGTGTGCACATTAACCAATGGGATTGTTTTACGTTGTGGACTCTGCGATTCATGAAAGTACATTGCTCAACGAGTGTGCTGAGTTACGTTAACTCAAATCATGTGGTGATTTGCACTTTCAAGCATGAACATGTATGACGCATATATATATTAGTATGTAGTATGAGAATGGTATTTACGCGTAGGTTTATTTTTTTCATTTGCATGCAGTCATCTAATGTTTCTGTGCACAGTATTGTAAAAAAAATTGTTATACGAATCTTCACCACTCTTCTGCACCGTCTCTTTGTGAACATGTTGCCTCATATTAATTCATTGCTCTAACCTGGAACAACGAATGTTGTTCGTCCGACGTACGTACATAATATTTCGTTGAGATCGTAAAAGTGCTGAAATGGATGGAGCGGAGGATAATAACAAGTAGGGAAATGGATGAGAATTTGGAAAATTAGGGTGCTTCTCAGCTCAGAGTAAATTTTATGTATGTTCCACTTGCATTATGCCGTATTCATTCACATGGAGCGAATGACACTGTGGCTCTATAGATAGCTATATTAGAGAGTTTGGGAGTAACGACGTAGGTATCATAAGCCACTTAAAAACGTAATAATCTTACGCTACGGGCCCTCTGTTTGGGAACAGATACAAGTCCGTGAGATCGTAACGCTCAAATTTTCGTCCAGTACGTAAACTCCGGGTTACAAGCCTATCGTAATCGAAAGATCAATGCTAAGCTCCATAGCAATGCCCCCTAGTATAAAGATTTTGTTACGATCTGGATCTACGCAGGTCTCGTAAGAAGGGCCTTCATACGTCGTGACGCAAGCGTAAATGACGTAACCAAGGGCTCCAGTACGTAAGTCTTACGTACGATACGTTGCGTACTTCGGGTCCCAAACTGATGGCTACGTAACGTAAGTCTTATGTCCAAGTCTTACGAGAGCCCGTATCATGCTCCGTATCTCCTACGTTACGTCGTCCTTACGTGTTTCCCCAAACTGTCTATTAATTCCTAGTAATTACTTACTTAGTGCTCCTCATTACGCTCCATATTAGCTGTAATATGTAATGTACGTAGTAGTTGCGGATTTTGATGAATAACAGAGACAAAATAGAGGTGGTGAGATTTCATGGTAGCTTTCTAAGCACATAATACGGCCTTCCTTTGGTTTTCGGACAGGTAACAAAGGAGCAGCAATAGCAATATAGGAACGATATAGAACTGATTGTGAGGAAAATTACTGAAAGGAAAGATAAAGATTCTAAAGATGAGTCTTCATCTTCGCTTCGTGGTACAAAAGGTTGAATATTATTCATCTCGTAGCCTTTGGTGTGCCATTAGTGCCATAAAGTAATTCATGTTTCTGAACCGTGTGGGATTGCAATAAGACTCCCGTAGACAATTCTTTAACATTCTCAACGTGTACAAAACGAAATGCATTTACTCATATATATTTTATAATCGCCTACAATGTCAACACAGTCGAGAAGATGATATTATTCTGAACATGAGCTCAAGACTCTTTGTTGGGTTTTGCGATACGTATACGCATACATATATGCACAAGTCAACGGCACAATTACCAACTGAACGACAGAAGGACGGCGGACAGCAACCACACTGCCATATTACCACTTTATAAGAACAAAATGTGTGTAGTAGTACATTGTGTGCAGAGTTGTCCGTGTGTTTGTGTATCACATGAGAACAACGTGCTTTAAAATTCAGCCTGTTTTCACAATGATTTCAGCCAAGACAGTAGTAGTATATGTATATATGGATGGAGAGAAGTAGTAAACTTTCGTATCGTTTTCTGAATCTTCATTTGTTTTTGTATTTTTGTACTGGGTAAAAGGGTAACTATAATATAACTTTATCGTTTCGTATTATTATTGATGCTAATATATGGAAGGATGCGCTTGTAGGGGGTTTATGTCTCTACGAACATCATCACCACCACGTACCCGTCATAATGCTGCAAATGCAAAAGCTTAAATACGAACTTGCTGAAGCTGATTATTACTGTCTTCATTTTTGCCCCTTTGTTTACTCCATCTTTCATTTCATCAGTATCAACCTTCCCTTCACAAAACATGAAATGGCGATGAGATCGATTTCAACTTCACTTTACATCTTTTATATATGTGTTTAAGTACACTTAAACACTTTTTTTTATTGAATGTGGACTATGATGTGGGGTGATAGTTGTAGCTATGCTAATCCTCTCTAGTTGATGTGAAATTATGTACTTATTACCCAAATACCCACGGGTTTGTGTGAATAAAGAAAGAATAGAATGATGCGCAAACCATTTTAACTAGTTGTGTGGTGTCATGTTCTTTATATGTTTTAATTTTGTAGTCGAACGCGAACGAAGGTTGAAAATATGCAGGCCGCATGTTCAAAACTTTTTTTGGAACGTCAGTGATATATATACCACTATACATATGCTACAAAAGTCTGAAAATTACTATTGATGATTATTGGCCATTTGAGGATTTTAAAAATAAATAGAGTTTGGGAGTTGGGGGATTCGGTTTTGTCAATGATTCATTGAGTCTTCTCGAGTCCCATAAAGTCCCATTCCATTCCAGCTTATATACGTACATGTCATCGATATTATTCTCACATTTTTGCGTTGTTTTGCAGGGATATATGTGAGGATATATAGACATATTTGCAACTAAAACCTAGCTACCTAAACTACCTAAATAGCCAGATATATTGTAAAATACTATTTTCATTAGCATTCATCTTGTTCCACAAGTTCCACTGCGTTTCGTTCGGATATTAGAGGAATTACCTACTGCAGATTGCTGCGGGATTAAAAGTGCATGCCGTTAAATGTGCCGTAGTCATCATGTGCCATGTATATATGTAAGTCAAGTCATACTAGAGAACGAACTACAACGTGGCATAGTGGCATCATCATACACATCATAATATATACACCAATACGCATCGTAATAATAAAAATACACATAACACAGAATAGTTCGTAAAAAAGGGACATTTTCATTTCGTTTGCAGCTAGCATGAATATATAGTTTATGAGCAGTTATATTTCTAGGTTGAATAAGTTAGCTTGAGTCAGATTCCTTTGGCCTAGTCTACAAAATTGACAGGGATGAGAAGAAAAATCATAACGATACATGTAGCAATATACAATACACGTATTTATATAGCATGTATGTTTAGTAATATGACCCGAGGAATAACTAAAGGAATTATTTACCCTCCACACTCCAATTGTGTATCAAATTTTAGGATATGATGGGAGTATTTATTTTTGATATAGTTATTGTGCTTTGTTTGCTGCATCTTCACTATATTTTCGTGTACAATACAGATACGACGAGCCGAGCGCTGGTACGTACGTATAGTGAGAACAAATAAAAATTGCTGGTTGAACGGCAAATGCAGAAATGTTATGTGATTAGGTATTCACAACCCTTCTCCTAACTATCATTATTTTATATTTACGTAGGCAGTCTGAGTTTTATGCGCCGAACATTTACCCACGTCTATACGTGTTTATGCTTCGTATACTAGCCATTTTTCTTGTGATGACGATGACAATCGTAAGAAATGAAATGATTTTGCTGAGTGAGCCAGATAGTAAAATTGGTATTTAGTATTTACGTGGGTAAAGCAAAGTCAAAGTCACTGCAAATGTGTTGTATTTTGCTGTGAGCATGAACTGGATGGCCAGCCACTGTGCTACTATTCTTATAAACTCAAGAAGGTACATTGACGTTACAGTGAATATGCATTATTCTCGAGTTCCATTGTAGGAAAGGGATGATGTTAATAGAATATGCAGTCAAAAGTAAATCTCCATTCGTCTATTATCACACAGTAGAAACTGAAGCTAATATGACAGTATGGTACTAGTAGCAGGTATAAAAAATCCTTCATGAGCAAAACGTTAATATAGGCATGCTCTAACCAACAATGACGCAAACTTGAATTCCGACCATGCTTGTTGTTACACAAGCGTAATAATTTATGTGAAACTGTACTTTCACAACAATTTATTTACGTATCAGATTTTATAGCATAAACACAAAGGAGACCAATGGAACCTTGGTTTTTATGGAACCTTGCCCCTCGTTAGCAATAATCTTCCAGCTATTTCTCCTAAATTTTCTATATCACCTGGCTCACCAGGACTAGCCACTACACCACTTTCATCAATACATAGAGAATTTAATAAATCGACGCCTCCTCCGCACCCGAAGAAATCAAACTCTTCGTCTTCGGTACCATCTCTGGCATTATACATTTCAGAGAGATCTGGGGGTGGGGCGGATTGCTTGGCAGCTAACCTAGCTTTTGCTTGATTCTTCCTACTTTGTCTTTTAGACAGCTTGTTACTGTTACAACTACTGGTAGTA
>JAANSN010002826.1:0-21719 GCA_036850665.1 Dicranocentrus wangi
AGAGAGAGAGAGAGAAAAAAAATGGATGCATTCACATATAAATTTTCTCTGATTATGACTTCGATTAAAGCTCGATAGCTGTGCATCATCCAAACAAAGTAGTTGTTGCCTCCACATTTCATGTTAAAGGCACATCAATAGGGGGAAAAGTGTTGTGTTTGTCGATTACTCTGCCTGGCTGGATTTTTTTCCCTCGTGGAGAAGATTATTATTATTGTTGGGAGGAGGGAGCATGGGGCAACTTTTGTATTGTCTAATGGTAGTTGATAGGAGAGGAGAGGAAAAGGGAAGAAAAAGTCTTGGTGTCTCTTGGGAAAAAGGAATCCTCAAGGTCGGTCGGTCGGTTGGGGGTCTTTATTGCATTAGTAGATTTAATGTGCTCTCGTCCACATTAGCAAAAGTGAGGAAAACGCTATGCACTCGCGTAAAAGGCTAACTAGACACTGGAATGAAATCAAGCAGGCAGGCAGGTAAGGGCACGACTGACCATTAGCATTGCTAATGGATAGAAGGAGAAAAATAAAAATAATACGGACAGAGAGAAAATGTGTAGGACGATGTCTACTTCGACACCTCTCCGCACGGGGTTTATATACTGCTCCTTCCCATTGATGTGGGGAGAAATGAGTCAAAATGTTTTGTCGAATTTTTATATTTTTTTTTGTAGCTTGAGCCTTTACGCGTTTATTAGGAGTAACCCTCTCTCTCTCTCTCTCTAATTATAACAATAGAGTCTGAACTAGCGAGCTAGCCAGACAGCCCTTTTCCCTGTTGCTTATTGCATTTCGTCGACCGAAAACCTCATCCACCACGGAAATTGCATTATCGCTTTCCCGTCTTGAGTTCCGAAGCTATATACCTATGCTATGGGTTTTGACGGAATCGCGCGGTGCAGATGCACATGGTAATTAAATAAATACCCTTTCGTTGGGAAGGATGTGGCAGGGTTAAAGCTAATTTCCCTTGTAAATGCACTTTTTCTTCCGAAAATTACGCTTTTAAGGTTGCCTATGTATAGATGTTGATCGGGGTTGGATTAGAAAGTTTATACGTCCGGTGGAAATAGAAATGATGATTTTACTTTTAGGCACTCACTCAGGATATGACTCACAGTAAATAATGCTGGAAACGCCAAAGTTCTTTAAAAAAAAAAGAATACGCAGTTCTGAAGCCGCCGCGCCGTTAAGACGTACACATTTCCATATAATTTACAGTAAACAATTTGGACTCACTACTTGCGGACCACATAATATTCCGATCCACGACGACGATGGGAAAACATAAACACGTGATGAAAGCAAAAAGTCAGTGTGCCAAGCCAACACGACGACGGCGGCCTTCCTTATTCCTTTTTTCTGTTATTTAGATTACACGAAAACCGTTCTGCGATATTATGCTTCTCAATGTTCTCACACACTTTCATTTCCATTACCATTTCATGCAGTCCTGTCCGCCCGCCCTGGAAAAAGGAGAATACTACATACATACGTACTCTTTTTTCTCCTTCATATCAACCCAGATATTATTACTGCTGAGTCGGGCAGAAATTGTTATTTAACTGACCCATCTGACACACCCGACTATTTCATTGTTCCTCACTCACATCAGATTCCTCGCTATATGGACCTACGCGAATTTTCATTTTCTCCTTCTCCTCTCCCTCCTTCTAGACCCCCACCATTATTTTAGTTATACTCAATGAGATGTTATTACTTCTTCAACACTATTTTCCACTTCCAGTCCCTACAATAATCATATTCGTCTCGAAAAATCTCACTCCCTCCTTCTCTTTCCTCAGCTATCTGCCTGCCTGCCTGCCTGGTACTACTACTGGATCGCATCGCAAGGGGAGTTTTGCATGGTTGCCAAAATGATCAAGATGCTTATAGCGATAGAAAATCATTTACAGCAATTTTACTTATTTCTTGACATCATTCCAAAAATATCTTCATGTCGGAAGAGAGATTTTGGCGCATGATGATCATTCCCTGAGGAAGCAAAGACGATTTTGATTCCATGTTCCATGCTCTATAATGTGTGTGAATATTACTTTTTGAAATGCACAACCATTTTTGGGAGGAGGCAGGCATAGAAGGCAGGAGCAGAGGCAGAAGAGAAAATTATTTTGAGGGGGAAAGGAGTGAAAGGAAGAGGCTCATCCCTTGTGAAAATGAAAGTTGCCTAAAATATCAATGATAATAATATGTTCCCAAGTTGCACTGCTCCGTGAAAGGATCCGTAACATAAGACTCAATGTGACTTCAGACTTCTCCCTTTCATGAACACCATATATATATATATGTGATCACAGAAATTATGAAGTTCAAATGTGTGCGTCCCGTGAAAAAAACTGTGTGTGATTTCTCATTTCCCAACGTTGAATGACAGGAGATCAAACAAGATACCAAGAAACAGTCTAAAAGTAAAGTAGAGCAACCAATGACCGGTTTGGCTTCTCTCTCCACCACGACTCTCTCTCTCTCGCCTCTGCCGCTCTATTTTTTGTTGTTGTGTACACTTGCAATAGTAATGAGCATAATATCTAGCATTTTTTCCCTACAATTATTATTATGGTTGTTCGTAACGAGCCTATTTTGGAGAGAGAGCTGTGGGGTATTATTTCATTTGCTTTGACAAAACCATATTTCCCAGAAGTTCTTTATTATTTTCATATGCTACTAATTTCCGCAGACGAAACACGCCCTATTTTTCCGTTTTTAAAGGCCACAAAAACATAATTCCCGGATTTTATGTAGTTTCCTCCTCCGCAAGTATAGTAGTGAGCGCATATTTATATAGAGCCAGAGAGAGTTATGAAGCACAGCGAGTAGTAGGACGACAGAAGACTGGCAGGGCAAGAGTACACAAGAAGCATTTATGTCGAAAGGAGCAGCAATGATGATGAAAAGCCTGGGGAAGGAGTGAGAGACAAGAAGAAAAAAAAACTTTTTCCCTAATAAAACACACACATATATATATAGTGCAGTGAGGAGGAGAGTGGGGAAAGCAAAAAGGAAATTTTGGTAGTTTTCCAAGATAAGAGGCAATTAAATTGAAATAAAAGCCAATTTTGAGCAAGTATTGTAGTCACATTTCTCCGTTTGACTGTTTTGTTCCGAAGACGGAATACAAAAAAAAAACTCTCTACAGTCCACATTGTGTGTAGTACGAACGAGTATACGTACGTTACTACTCTGTATAAACATCGTATTTTTTAGATATCAACGCAACTTTTCTCACTGTGAACATATACTTTTTTTATATATATATTGTGGAGGGGGAAGGGTTTTATTTTCAGCAATATTACCCTTAGCCTTAGTCCTATTACAGTTGAACAAGAGAAGAAAATTGTTCTTTTGCTCTTTTCCAGAACGTCAACAAACCACCAAAGTGCTCATAATAATGCAGGAAAACACCGAGAATAACAATAGTGATGTTTTTTTCGGATGGTGGTAGTGATGGTGGTATATAGTGTGTGCCTGGCTAAGATGCCTTATGGAACGCAACAGTGCTTACGACATTCTCTTGTCTTGTTTTTTTCAGGATTTTACGCAGAAAGAAGAAGAAGAAAATGTTGAGCTCCAGATGCAGATAACTAACTTTTTTTGGGGGGAACTGGGACCATCCTTCTGTAAATTCTTTGCACAAGGAATATTATTGTGAATAAATATTAGTAATATGAACTGTACAATATGTAACGCATTCTGGCTATGTGTTTGTGTATCAAGTCATGTCATAAAGTAAAAAGATGGTGATGCTGTGTTTTTTTCTTTTTTTCTTTCTTTCTCCTTTTTTCCTTCTTTCCACTTTGTAGACGGAAGCTCGCACGCATAATACTTGATTCTGGGAAAGGATATTATTCTCAAAAAGCGAAATCAAGGAGATTCTTCCTTCCGTAAACGCACGTTATGAGCCTCCTTCACGTAGTTATTGCTAGAAAAAAATAAAGTTTGTAGAAAAGAGGATCAGGAGGAAAACGTGCCATTTATTGCATGCGGATCAAGAGAAAAACAAACTTGATGTTTTCAAGCATTATGATTCATTCGTGTATATAACCACACGTGGTGTACTACACTACTCCTTTTTATATACGTACATTTCACTAACAAGCTGCATTACTTTTACACAACATAAAAATCTTTTTGGAGAGATTGAAATCCATGTAATATTCTGAAATAAGATGAGAAGCAAAAAAATAACATGAACATCTTTTGTGGTAGTGCGGAGCTGGTTAATCGTTAAGGACGCAAAAAAGTGAGTATCCCCTTGAATAAAGGAACATATTATTATAACAGTCCTCTCGGATAAAAAAAATTTGTTGCTCTCCTGGAAGGACCGTGTGGCAGGCAGGACAACTACTACCAATGTAAATAGAGATTTAGGCTTGCGACATACCCTTCTTCTCTGGTTGGGCCACAAACACGAAATTCTTTCTCTTCCTCGTTTTTTTTTCGCTCAAGATGAAATCAAATAGCGAAGCAAAACATGAGCGTTGTATGTAAGAATGCACGAGCCTGTGAACAAGGAATGAATGAGCAAGATGACAAAGTATACATACATGTTTAACTGGAGACATATATTTTTGGAGGAAATTTTCTGCGTAGTCGGAATAAACAAGTTGTGCTGTGGTGATCACAAAGCGCATCACAACAAGAATAACGCAACACACACACCAGCAACAGCAACCAGCCCCACCACAAACTATCTTTTTTATTTTTTCTGGAGCATAACGCGTACGTAATGGATGCTATGGTGGTGGAACCTATACGCACAATCTAATTCTTGCAACCATTCTGGAATCTTCTTACTTACCCTTTCCTTGGTCATAAATACCTAGAGCAAGCAACCAAACCAACTACTACTGTATGTCCAACGATTTTTTCTTTTAACCGCTATTTCAACTCACTTGTAAGCAATAACACTGAGACTATATGAACCTCTTTTCCTTGAAAATTTACTAGTATTGCATCACGGGGATATAATATGGACAGAGCAAAGCAGAGAGGAAAGATAAAGTTGTGTAATTTTCTTTATTTGTTATATATATATTTTTATTATTGTGAACACGTTACAGAATCACGCCACAACTGACGGGTGCGTATTGCGTATATCGCGTAATAGTCCCTGGATATATAATCCTTTCGTGGATTGCATCACGACGATATGTTTAAAGAAAAGAGAGAGCGATGTACAGTGAATGCAGCTTATTACTCTTTTTTTTCTGCATTTCCTCAAGTCATATTTCTTTTTCGTTGAGGAAGCACAAGGCTATAAGGGCATTGGTCATGGGGTGGTTTTTTTTAGTAAGCTCCTTTGGGCTCATCTTTTTCCGCTATAAGTTTGGACCAACTCCCGAATACAAAAAGCAAAAGTTTGTGTGTGAATTGCATAGTGTTACCTCACTCACCACCACCACACCAACACCAGTAGCTCCTCGAGAGAGAGAGAGAGAGAGAGAGAGAGAGCGAGTTGTTGGTCATCATAAAGACGGATAGAAAGTGCATGCTTGAGACAAGAATACCCTAAATCTACAGACGCAAGAAGACGCAACTGCTCTCTTGCACTCACAAACTCAGAGAGAATGACCCTTCATGCACAAAAAAAATCATAAGCATTTATAAAAACCACCACCCTTTTCATTTATTTTGACTGGACGGACCGAAGTAAAGAAGAAGAAAAACTTCAATCCGGATGATTTAAGGTTCCAGACTAACTTTTTCCTTGGCCTTGGGACAATATGGCGAGAGAGAGAGAGTTTTTTATGCATTTCTTTTCTTCCATCTTTTCCCCCTTTTTTCTGCACCCGTGCCATATTTGTGTGTGGAAATCTCAAACTAAAGAAAAAACGAGCGAGAAAAAAGGAACAAACAATACGGAGAGCACAAACATGTGCGTAAACTCGAGACTCAAGTGGTCACAAGAGCATTGACACGAGTCGAGTATAACTCATGGTGTTGTATCATGTCCACGCGAGAGTCCGTATGAGGTCTGGGAATGAATAGCTTTTTGTGAGATCTTTGAAAAAAAACTTGACGCGACGGAAAGTGGAAAGATAATATGGAGGCTGGTATTGTAAAGGAAACGAGAGTTGCACAAGGAGTACGTATCTTTTTTTTCAGCTAGACTCACATGGCACACGTGTTATCAACTTGTAAAGTCTTTTTGAGCCAGCATTACTTAGGTAGGATTTTTTNAGCTAGACTCACATGGCACACGTGTTATCAACTTGTAAAGTCTTTTTGAGCCAGCATTACTTAGGTAGGATTTTTTTTATAAAGAAAACGGAAAACGGGGGGTGTACAAAAACAATGTGACTTTGGGTTAATTACAATTTCATTTTCCATGGTCAGCATGCCCTTGAGAAATGGACCGTGTGGTGTAAACGGTAAACCCATTTTCTTCACCCGAGACATAAATACGCAACGTTTTTCGCACAAACCAAACGCCCGGCTCACGCACCGTGCTAAATTCAAAAGGTAACAACGATTCCGCTGAAATATTCACGGGAGTAAGTAGTAACGCGGCATTTGTATTCCGAGTATAACGCCTCCGTGAACGATGTATCGATAAACGGGAGTAACCAAAAACGACCATTTTCCCACTCGAATCAAACCATGTGATATTCCCCTCGGTATGTAATTCAATGTGTTTCGAGGTCGATTTTCACAAAATTCTTATGGATTCGGGGATTATGGAGCGGCGGCGACGACGGTGCTATATAAATACGTTTCCGGTTGGGTTTGGACACAGTTTATATCACTATTCGCGCTACGGACGGAGGAGGTAGTCCCTCAATAAGAAATACGGCCCCAGGAGTTTGTTGTTGAAGTGGAAGGGGAAGCACATTAAAATGAACATTAGCTTTTGCACTTTCCGCCTTACATCACCTCCATTCCATTCAGACATTATGCGGCCACGCGGATTTCAGTGGGAGTTGAAAAAAAAGAAGTAAAGTAGTGTGCAATACACCACATCAGCCGGGCCGGGGTAAATAGATTGCGCTGCGTATCGATAACAGACTTTGAGCGAGATAAATGCTACGGCATATAATATGGCATGCATGTTGTACTATTGAAAATAGGTGTTGGAGGAACGTGGTAGTTGAACTCTCGGTGGACGACACTACTGGATTTTGCTGCTTGTCTTGGTGGCAGTTACTCCCACAGTTTTCAGGGATAATGATTCCCCTTTCCCATCGTTTCCCGTCAAATTACGCTGTTTTCCTCGGATCGGACTATCCTCGCCAAAAAAACTCCTGGAGAGTAGTGGATATACTCACAAATGCTTTTGGTAGTTATTTAGGGGGTGAAAGCCGAGTTCAGATAAAGCGTCTCTTCCCATATCATGCATTTTGACCTGTTTACAACAAACTTGTTCCATCCAAGTTGGTGGTGGTTCCCTGGCTGGACTGGTCTGGTCTGGAAAATTTTCAACTTGGTGTTCCTGTTTTAGCGGATGATGCTGTTGTTACCTTGGGGCGATGGTGGTGTGGTTTGCTGGTTGGTTGTGGGAACGGACAAAACCCGAAAAAAGTGTTGTAAATACGCGAGTTTCCGTTTTGAAGGACCAGTGGAATGGACTGGATGGAGGAGGACACGGTTGTGCTTAATGTACAAGTAGCGGGGTTTAGGGAGATTCCCTGTTTTTCCATTTCACTTTATCATGTACTTCCCCATAAGTAGTAAACTGCGTCGATGGTATAAAAGCCGGACCTTTTTTTTGTTGCCCCTGGCTGATCGGATTTTGGCTTTAGCAGAAAAATTGCGTTCATTAAACCTAGCTACGTCATCATCAATGTGGGGAGCGAATGGCTCTGAATACAGAATTTTGGAAAAAAACACGGTTTTTGTTTTCAAAGGAGTCACGACGATATATAAACTCAGAGCGTAGGTCAACTTTTTTTGCGTGTATTTATGGGAGTAACCTCAGTCAGTCTGGATGATAGTGTATAGCTTGTATAATAACCCGTATGAATATGGGCTATTTGATGCAGTAAGTGTAAAATTTATTACTTTATGAAGCTTCATTAAAATAATTGCTCCAGTAATTAAAGTGACCCACAATCAATGCTGTATATAATCCCGAAACTCGCCCCAACTCTAATTGTAATTATAGCTATAACAGCCTTTATTTAAGCCTGCGGTAGATTTCCCGATACGAGCCTGTCTATAAAACGAGCTAATGGAAGGCGTTGCTGAATGAATGAAGTAATGGGCAAAGTCAAACCTTTAGTTGACAGATTGCGGGGGAGTTCCTTTTCTTCCACGGAACTCGAAAGCATTAGCCATTAGATTTAACATGAAATTTTAAAACTAATTTTTCCACATTTCACACGGCAGAGGGTGGAAAACAAGAGTTTCGTTGATTGTGAGAGGTACATGGAGTAGGTAATTCTATGATGATTCAAAATTTGCAGAATGGAGGAGAACGTACCCGTCACAAAACATAATTTAACCTGGAGAGAGGAGAGCCACAACGCGATAAAGTAATGCAGATTTATTAGGGTAATCGAAATATACGGGAGAAATGGCAGGATAAACAGTTGGAGAAACAAGAAAGTTATAAATTATTTGTGTTGACTGCACACACGTTGTTGTTGGCCAGCCGTGTAGAAATATGAGTCCCGCCGGTGGAAATGCAATGCACGGGATTTTCATGCCATAATCCACAAAGCTCTCTCTCGTGAGATGGTCCACTTGATAAAGACACTAACACAACACAACTAAACTACTAGCTACGGCCGCCGTTTCTGTCTGGGTTACTCATGCATTTCGCAACGCAGCTCCATCCAACCAGTTCCCTCCATCCATTAAGAAGTTTCAACTTTTCCTCCAAAGGCGAATCATGAAAGCTGACATTTTGTTAACAAGCCTTGTGTATCATATATATATATATACCCAAAAAAAACCTGTAGTAAACTTGTGTACAACACACCCATCCAACTTGTATGTGCAAAGTCCCCTGCTTTTCTTTAGAACAACATGGTATTTCGCCGCGATAGAAATCTACTAATCATTATTCAAAAAATTCCCAACCAACTTTCTCTCTCTCATCCAGTTTTTGGTAAACAAAGGTGCTCTATAATGACCACAAAATATAGCATTTTCGCAAAACTAGTCAAGGCCCATGATACGCATTTCGGGGAGGAGAAGGGTGGGTGACGTGACCCAATTTAATTTTCAGCGAAAACTGTTCCAATCCCAAGAAAACTTTCCAGACGTTGTGTCATTAGTAGTGTAATGGATTGAAAAGGGGAAGCAAGGCTTCCATATAGGCTCCCACCACCACCAACCACTTCTTGCACAAAAACCAAGTGGATTTTGCCTGCATTCAAGCGCGCTAAGACTACACGCGGATCCCGCGTTTAGGTAATACCACTTGTACTTCAAAATTGCATATCTAATTCATATCGTATTTTGGATGGAAGAATAGAGAGACAGAGAGAGAGAGCGTACGAAGAATATGGTTGAACGTAGTCTGTGTCGTCCTCGAGAGACTATAACTTTCTCCTTTGAACTTGCCCACCTGCCTTGTTTATGTCAATAACATTAGCACTCCCACCACGGAGACTGTTGTGAGCAACAGTGAGAGTCAAAACAGTCACAAAAAAAACTATAACTTTCTCCTTTGAACTTGCCCACCTGCCTTGTTTATGTCAATAACATTAGCACTCCCACCACGGAGACTGTTGTGAGCAACAGTGAGAGTCAAAACAGTCACAAAATAAAAAAAAGCTCAAGATGCAAAACTTGTTTTTGTAGGTATACACAAGGAAAAGGCATAAGAGCCTCCTACGCAAAAATTTTGTACGAAAAAAAAATCCTTTTCAAAAGCTTAACTACTTTCTTTTAAGGATGTGTGTGTGTGTGCTGTGTTTTTCTTCTTTTTGGAGAGTGAAAGAAAAGAAGATAAAGTTTTGGACCCGTATACACACCATTCCCTCGAGATTGTGTTTGAGACAATTTTGTCGCCTTTTAAATACATTTTCATGACTAGCTCCCTCCCTGGATTGCAGCCTGCTTTGGAAATGGTGCAGGTGTGTCCTTTTTATTACAACAACCCACATTCTGGATTGGTGTTATGGCTAAAAGGTTACGGGAAAATGGGATTCTTCACCTGTACATACATTCTTTTTGACTAAAGTAGGCACCAAATGCTCCCCCTCCCCCTTTTCTCTCACACAAGCTGCATGTTTAAATTTTTGAAAAGAGAGAAAAGAGTACAGTTGCGGTTTTGACATGTACATCGCACCCCATTTCCCCGTGATAAATTGCTCAAAGTCCTTTGGCAACTTGCACCCAGGCTCTGAACTGAATCCAGGCTTTTTCTGTGAAACCAGTGACACACAGGTCCCTGCTCCGTGTATACCTACTTTCGTCTGCAGTGATACACCTACAAAATGTGCATGTCTATTTCGCTACAGAAGAAGATGAGACAACTAGAGAAAGTCTCAACTTTGAATGAAATGTTTGTTTGGTTGAAGGCGAGGATCGGATCTCACTCTGACTGACTGTGTGTGGAAAATGAAAAAAGAAAAAGTATTTTTTTTTATGTACAAGTCATACTCCTCAGAATCGAGTCACTTGCAGACAAATAGGAAATGGCAAAAGGGTTAGCTAAATTGAATCAGTTAGCTCGTGTTTTCCTCTTTCTACATGTTCGAGAGGATCACCCACATCCGCCACTGTTTTTGATATGATGACCTAAACTTTCTCTTTTGTATAATGTATTTTGTTTGTCCTTTCCATACGTTTGAAGTGGCACAGGCACACGGGGTATATATATGGCCTGCTGCCTGCTCCGTCAACTTCTCTGACTGAGAACCAGTGTCGTTCTGGAAAAAAAACTTTTTCAACGGTTGAGAGTCGACCAGAGAAGGAAAGAGAGAGAGAGAAAAAAAAACAATGAAAAACGAGGAGAAAAAGGGCATTCGCACTATCACCCTATACACAAAAAAATATACGCCACACCATTTTTTCCTTGTCAAGAATAGTAGTTCCTATCGAACCTAACGCCTTTACACGCACACCCTCTTTAAAAGTTTAATGAGACGACTATAAGTTATGGGCCCATAACATATAACCTGGAATAGATTGAACAAACCCGGAATCCCAAATCAGTCAAAAAGCGGGGGGAGAGCGAGAGAGAGAGAGAGAGAGCAAAAAAATCCGTGTTCCGCATTCTTCCTCTTGGTTGCTCCTTTCTTTGCTTTATCTCGTCAGCAAAAGAAGTTTTGCTCCCTTTGCGAAAACCACCACCACCACCACCACTTTCCATGCATTCATCTAACACACTTTGTAAAAAAAGAAAATCTTTTTGAATGGGAGGAAGACTGGCATGGAAGGAACGAACGTGGCGGCGGCACACATTGCCGTGGAGTGTAATACATGCGAACATGTGAATTCTCAACAAGCATATCTCTCCTCGGGATCAACATCAACGTTACAAATATTCACTCACACCCACGGCAATCCTGACTCACTCGCTACATGTGTAGCGAGCTCACAAGGTGTAGGGAAAGCTATCATTTTGCAGATAACAAGGGAATTCTTGAGTTGTTGAACATTGCGAAACACATATTGTGCCGCTTACTTGCATATTCCGCAAAACTGGAACAGCAAAGGAGGGGAAACGTGGAAAATGTAATTTTCAAACATGGAATGCACATGCAATTCTATTTTCGCAATATTCCAGTGTGCAACCATCCCGGAAATATTTTACAGGGTTCAAACTTGGAATGCAAAACATATTAAAGTTTAATGCGAAGAGTACAATAATAGATAGAAACGGGTTGTTGGGTAGCAGCAGCAGCAGCAGCAGCCTTGAACTTTTCCGCGTGGCAAGAGTGCAACGCAATAAAGAGGCATGAAAAATTTATGCCCTGATTTGTTTTCAGAATTGGCTTCGTGACCGCTCTTAATTGAATTGTTGTTTGCTCTGCGGAGCTTGTTTAATTTAAAGTAAAATGGGATTTTCCGCTGTTTTGCCGAGGAGAGGTGCGGAAAAGTCCAACTCATTCCATTCCATGCCGTCGTCCCATTTTCAAACGTTTGTGAGCGTACCCAACGTTATTCGTCAAGTACTTGTGCCTTTTTGGAATCAAAAGTATGTTGTTGTACATGTAGTTCACTACTCGTTCGGTTTGAGGTACCCTCACCCGACTCACAACAATGTCATCATCGGTCATCACAACAACAACAACAACAAAAGTATCAACATACGTTATTCATTGTGAAGACCACGTCGTGTGTGATGTCGGAAGTGAATTTTGTAGCAAGAGCATACGATTATTATATTTTTGCTGGATGAATACTTTAGTAGGGGCTAAGAGTTTCACGAGAATGATGATACTATTAACTAAAATTGAATGAAGAACACTTTTCCATCAAATTCGTACACAAAAGGATTGTTCAAATAATATCGAAGCACTATAGCTCCTCTCTGCTCCGCTCGGCTCCCAAGTAGTTGTCATCTAATTCATTTCAATTTTCCCCATATTTTTCTCAGAAACAACCCTTCCAGGTAAAAGGTGCACCATTTTTATCGGTCTACTTCATCCTGATTCTTTTCCAAGCCTGGCTTTCCTCATACACAGGCATCCAGATGGAAAAGGAAATTTCTGTGCAGAAAAAAAAATGTGTGTATTTACTCACAGGCAGAGAGAGAGAGAGAGAGCGGAAAATACGGCACAATAACCATATCAAATTCTCATTCAGTTTATATCCCCATAAATAAATATTTTGTGCCAATTCATTCCACCGCGCGGGTATATAGGTCTGCCATTACTACGCCAATACCGACCAACCCTCCACCATAAGTGCATAAGAATCTATATTATGGTAATTGGAAATTCAACATATGCTCCCTTTTATTTAAGTCGATAGGTCGTGCACATTTACCCAGCAAACTATTCATGCCACCATGTCATAATCTATCAGCTTCTGTATTTCCTATAATATACCTAAAAAAACCACATCAACCTTACTCCATACTCCATATCATATAATATATCCGCTCTGCAAAACTATTTGTATAAATACATACAGTATACCTATATGGGTATGTAGGTACTTGAGAAATGCGAAAAAATACTCAACAGTTTCTTTCCTTTACGAGGGGCTCGACGAGGTGGAATGAAAATAGAAACTACACGTGTATTTATACTTCATGTTTATCACCCCCACCCCCTCCCTCCAACTATCCAACAGCACGATATATTTTTCTTTGGTTACACTGTATCCCAAGTTGCGGTTGAAACTGACAGTAACGGTGAAAAAGGGCATAGACACTTGGTTTGTGTGTGTGTGTGTGTGTGAGAGAGAGAGAGTTGGAGTTGTCGGCGGCGGTGGTGGTGGTTGCACAAACGTGTGTTTCCCTATCTGTTTTTTCAGTACCTATGCCTGATCAGAATGTTTTAGTGAATGACCTCGTAGCCCATAGACGCCTATGGATTCATTGCAGTCAACTTTGCGCTATATGGAGATGACTCTGAGAGAAAACACACACATTGTAATGCAGTGATGCATATACACACTTATTATATGTATAGCCATATAATAGCATGCTGTATTGCAAAACCTAATTCAACAAGACTGTAATTTACTCAATCGAGACTAAAAGCTATGGAGGGGGAAAGGATTGGATTAGATTTGTGAAAACGTTGGTACTAAAGCAATAGTGAAATTTCTTCTTTTTTTCTCTCCAACTCCGTATATATGTATTATACAGCGAGTGTTCCACTGCGTTACGTAATATATATGTAGATATTTACGTATATATATCCAGTCGAGTTTTTTTTTTCCTTGGAATTAGTAGTTTGCTTGCTCTGAAATAGCAGTATGCATATATAGTGTACGGACGAGGGATATGTAGATCTTTTTTTCTAGTTTCTAGCTCACTTGAGCTGGCTCTGCCGTGAGAGGTTATGGCTGAGGCTGAAGGAATTTATATGCATCTGTTTTGCCAAAGCTTTTCATATAATGGTTTTTAGGATACTTCCCAAAACTATCAACACTCACGATGGTTTTTTTTCTTCCTCCTCTTCTTCTCTTGCTGTTTGTGTTCAACTCTTGGAATGGAGTTGGTGGTGGTGGTGGTGGTTGTGACTCTGTTGTAAAGTTGACTATATATTTTTATATATGCAGGGATCCTACGTATTGTGGACAATTGTACCTACCAAGGAGGAAGAAAAAGATACGGAGCGGAGAGAAAATAATATATATACAATATTTGCATTTCACTTCTCCCAACTAAAGCCGCTTTTTACTTTTAGCCGCTCTCTTTCTTTTCCTCTTTTTTTTGTTGAATTGCCAACCAAAGACACACTTCACTCAACTCTCTCTAGTTCAACTCCCTGCAGATCAATGAAACATTTTACTAGAACGACTCCAGCAGCAGCAACAGCAGCAGGAGGAGTAGTAGTATGTAGTAGTAGGGAAAAAATGTAAGTAGAGCATTGCACACACTATTACTCCTCCTGTCAGAACCAGCAAGGTTATATACAGGAAAAATAGTGTAATCTAAGGTAGTAAATGGTGGCCGCGCGTATGAAGGTATTACCCAAATATATGCAAAGTGTGTGTGTGATACACAATGATGGAGGAAAAAAATAATACAACTGAGAATGGTTTCGCGGAGGAAAGGAGTTATTTTGTGCGGCAGAGCGGCACTGTAACCGTAACGTATAACCCACCTTGTTCATCCTCTGCACAAAATGTTCATGTCCATAGTAGAAGAACCAAACTAGGTATATATATTTTGGATACCTCCACAAATGTGTGATTGTATCCAATAGATTGGAAATGAGATTGGAGAAAATCACGATTCATATATATATTGGACCAATCTCCGTGAAAAAAATATAATTCTGTTAAAAAAAAGTTGAGAAAAGTAGTGGGATTATGAACAGGCACACAGGCACACATTTAAAACGGAAGGGGAAAAAAGTGGGGCGAAGGAGAGGCGATTTGAAGGTAATGTAAACAAATAGTAATAATAGAAGGGAATCGCGAAAACAAACTTCCCCCTCCGATCTACTTACCCTCGCTTTTCTTCACAAAATTGTGTGCGAACTCCGGAAAGGACATTCGCAAATGAGTTTCCAGGAGAATGAAAGGAATGTCTGTGTGTGTGTGTGTGTAAATCCAAAGTCCAAACTCGATCCGGGCTACTGCTACTCCTGCCTCCGCCGACTACTTTCCCAACTTGTCTTGTTCAACCCTGGCTGCCTTCTTGCTCTTAAAAAAATACGATACTACTACGATCACATTCGTCGTTTGGGTGCAACTTGTGTATACCTACCTACTCACAAGTAAGTGAGCACTTATGATGATGGTGAAATGTATTCGCGAAAAAGTATTGTTGTGACTATGTATTACTGAGTTTATATATTTGTGTATATCTTGAGAATAAAATTTAAGTGGAGAGCGAGAACGGAGGAAGAAAGATGATTAATAGGGAAGGGAAGCAGATCGTAGAAAACAGACGACGCAAAAGTGGGTAAGTCGAGTGGAAAAAGTTGGATGGAGGTTTAGGCATGTATGCATAAAAGTTTTGAAAATTGATTACAACTGTACACGAGAGACGCTGCTGACTGGTGTCCGAACAAGTTCAGAAGAAAATAAAGTTATAGTAAGTTTGTTTATATTTGACACGGTCAGTGAGGCTGAGAAGAATATAAGCCAATGAGGTTCGTCGTGGGTGATTGGTTTTCAGAAAATCATAACTGAAAAGATACATAAACCATTTGTTTTAATTTACTCGCTGCTATCATGTCCATCCTCACGTATCGCTTGCATAAAAGGCCAATTCACATTATTTCATTACATCTTAAACTTAAACCTTTTGCTTTGTTGCCAAAAATCGAGCTGATGATGAAAATCCCTATGCTGTGTTTTCTCAAAGAAGTGGAACTAGAACCACTTGCACCACTTTTCCCCCACATCTTCCATATCCTCTCATATATTGAAATCTGTTCAAACGAAAAAGGAGAAAAATTTTCTGGTTAGCAAGAGACACACTTGAAGGAAGGGACCAAGTGGCTGGGAAAAGAGCTCCTCTACCCTCTTTTTCTTCTTCTTTTCGAAAAAGGGAAAGCAGCAGCATAGCACTTGTTCAGGAATGTGAGTTGGCTTGGAATGGTATATTAAACAAGGCAGTTGAAAGGAATAAGAATAAAAGCGAGTACTTGCTACTACTCTGCATATTATTACATACTCATGTGGGCCAAGCCAAACCTATTTTTCCTCTTGTGTTCCCTCTTCACTGGCTCCCCAAAAAACCCTACAATATAAAAGTAAAATGAAAGCTGAGAGAAAAGTGAGTATTACATATCATATAAAGACCTTTTTCTCCCTCGATCCTTACACCACCAACCAACTCTGGATTTGCCACAAGCTCTGTATTTTCTCTGTCTGTGCGAGAGGACCTTTCCCGACCTATATATAAAACTCTTTGGTTTACTACGACCCAACCAAAAAAGCTTTACATTACGCTAATGCCTAGCAGTCGTGTTCCTTGTGCATCTCTCTGCACCCTTTGTACAGATCATCATGTAGGCATTTTTCCTAACTGTTCTGGATATGTTTTATAAAAAAAAGAAGAAGAAGAGGAGGAGGATGTGGATCTTTCAGCACACTTTTCTTTTTCTTCTTCTTCTTCTTCTACTTCTCAATCCCAAAGTGTGCGGAAGCGTGCATGGCCCCCGTTCCAAAGACTATACTACCAACCACTAAAGATATTTTTGTTCAACTGAGCCAAAGGATGCAAAGGAGTGATATTAAAAGCCGATATAGATATGCAATAAGCATATTACGCGTCTCCTTCAGTTGCATTTGCTCCTCTCTGTCCTTTTTTTTAGCCCAGTTGCAAGTTATATTGTGTGGAGAGAGAAATAGAGAAGAAGAAGAGCGGTGCTGAAAAGTTCCTAAAAAGTTCTCCTTTTTTTCTTCTCCGGAGCTATCCAGGAATCGGAGTTTACCACATGTAATGTAGATATTATTCGTATGCTGAAAGTACACACGCAAGCACAGGAGTGAGAAGACGGAGCGAGTGAGTGGGATGCAATATCTTGTGGGTATGCATACACACACACTGCATGGTTGCTGGTTTTTTGTGAGAGAGCCTACTCCAGAGTTTTAGAGAGAGGAGTTCGCTTTGCCCTCTCACTTTTCCCATGCAGTCGAGTCCCGGCTTTGTTGCTCATTCAGTCAGTCAGTTGCTTTCCAAAGCCGTTGTAGATCGGACCGTCTGTGCAAGAATACTCCAGAGTTTCACGGGCTTTTCTCAGGGTGAAACGCTCGAAAATAAAAAAGAATAGTGAGCTCTTTCACTCTCACTCTCTCTCTCTTTCTCTGCGTCTTTTTTGCAGTTGCAAAAAGTTTTTAAGTTTCTGGGACATGATACGGTTGGTTTTTTAGTGAAAAAAATTTAATACTTGAGGGAAAATATACATTCCATTTTTTCCCTTCTCCATAGTTCAGTTTGGTGTGAAGTTTTAGTTTCGACGAAGAAAGAAAGAAGAAAAAACAGTTTGAATGGTCATTGCACCTCTTTTTGTTGCTCCTTCCGCACTCCTTTCCATCACCCAAGCCAGAGCGGCGGGATGAGGAAAGGAAAACATTTGTGTTGAATCAAGTGATAGTATTATCATCATCACGAACTGATAGTGTTTCAAGGAGGAGGAGAAGAAGAATAGAAGGAAGAAGAAGAAGAAGGAGAAAAGTTGAAAATCAACTGGAGAGAAAGTGGGTTATTCAATAAGGAAAAGGAAATCTTCAAAAATAGTAATACAATAGTAAGACATCCTTTTTTTGTTTGATACATTTCCAACAATTTCTCATTCCTATTAGACTCCTGATCTATGACCTAAACTGGCGTATTGTGTTGGGAATCACGGAGACGGCACAATACAAATAATGAAATAGTGCTTCAAAGCAATAAAACAGAGAAATGCAGGGAACGCGACGAACCTCCACTACCAACAACATCCTCTTCTCCTCTTTTCCCTGGGAATCCTGAATCAAAACAATCCGAAGCAAAATATCTATATTTGGCCAAAGGACAAAAGTGTAACTCATGTAAAATAAATGGGTTCAATGGAATGTCAGTAAATCTTTCAAAATTTTCGATCGCGGAGGCAGCTAAGGATAAATATATACATATAAAGAGGAAAAAGGTATACAAGGATTGGTGGTGTGTAGTTATTCCGTGTGTGTACATTCCACTACTGCTGCTGTTCATGTGTTGTTGTTTTTTGCTCATATAGCTGAACGTATAATTGACGGATGGCCTCTTTCAAGATAAATTACCCATAGGATGGCACATACCATATCATATTACAGACTCTGAGTGAAAAGTTACGTTCCACGGCGTTTTCCCTTAGTTTGCACTTGTTCTTTTTGGAATATATATCGGACAGAAGTAATAGGAGAAGGGAAGGGGGGTAGCAGGAGGAGTCAACACAAATACAAAAGTTACAAGCAATTGAATCTTCTCGCGAATGTAAAGTTAAAATAAGAAAAGTTTCACTTTCTCCAAAGAGAAGAAGAATACAAAAGGGAAAGACAAACTAAAAAGGTAAAAACAACAAGTACACAATTTACTTAACGTATTTTGACATAAATTGAGCGAAAATGGATTCTCGCCTTTTGCCCACTTCAACACTCATCGCATGAGCAAATATATATATTTTTGGATGCCGGACTTTTGCTTGAAAATTCAGAACCGTATCTGTTACGCCCTTCCCCCGTTTTTTGTTGTCCTAAAGTTAGCAGGTATTGCTTTTGAGTACAAAATTTACAAGTGTCAAACGGGGAGGGTTTACACGTTTGATTTATGCAAGTCATTAAACATTAAGATTTCGGAGGTGCGTCGACTTACATTTCAAACCATCACTGACACTTACGGCCATAAAAACATGAAGCATACAGGAATAAGTTTTCTAAACGAATTCCATTTAAATGTACATTTAAATTAAATGATGCAATTGAATTATGCACAATATTTACCCTACAGCAGTAACCAAACCATAATTCGAATGACAGAACTCCGGAATCTAATAAATCACTTAGCCATAAAGAAATTAAAACATTATCACCCGGAATTGAAGCTTGACTAAACAAGTTACAAGCATTTTTTGGGATTGGCAGAAAAAGTGGTCGTTGAAGTTTCCCTGCTTTTTTTCCTTAATTCCCAGCGAAGAATGCAAATCATAATACGGAAATGTTCCAGCTCTCTCTTGAGCCTTTCATTCTTTTCAAATTTCCTTCAGCTGAGTTTCGCAAAATTTTCACTCAGGCACTTGAATAATATGTTTTCCTGTTTGATTTGAAATTGAAAGAAGGCGTGTAGTATGAAAAAATCAGCTTAAAGTGAATGAATACACATCCGATCAAGTATCCTCCTTGCGCTTGAAAGGATTTTTGTCCCTTTTCGAGTACATACAATCATCCATATAAGGTTCTTTATATGGTAAAACAACAGGAAATCTATCGCATATCATCTGAGTTGCTAGTGCATGAAAAACTGAAGAGTTCTCTCCCGGCTTTGAAATTCAGAGCTTCAGCTCTCACTTGTGGTGAGCACGATATTATAATTCATATCAGTCGTCGTTTCGCGTTGGAGGAGCGGCTTAAAATCAGCCATCGACCTGTGGAGCTTGCTAGGGAGGATTACTACTACAACTTGCCGTAGATTTATTTTTAAGCTTTGCACTTCTTTCTATACACGAAAATCCACCTCAAAAACACGATAGGACCCGTCGTACGCAATGCAGAGGGGATTCTTTTTGACGTTTCAGGCATTTTGTAGACAACCGTCGTGTAACCGTATATAAAACCATCCCAAATACTTACTTGATTCTATTCTGGGAGAGCATTATGCAAATATGGAGCCTCTATACCCAAATCAGATTTTCACCGAGCGAAAGCAGCAGACTAGACTGATACCTGTCATGTTGTTTGTTTTTAAACAATGCACCAAACCAAGAGAGCAATCCCCTCGGACATTTGTAATAAATGCTTACCTCAGCGGAAGCGGAAGAATGTAATCGATTTGATATCCACATTCTTTTTACGCAAAACTGCGTATAGGAATAGAAGGAAATAATAGAGGAATACACAATTCAGAAACTATGTAAATAGAAAGACCGACAAAAAAGTCTCCTCAAACACCACCAGAACCAGAGCACACAATGGCATTGAAAGAGCATAATACCCAGAAATTTCAGCAATTCTCTATAATCCATCCCACCATTTCATTTCCCTGTCGACTATGTTTCATCCGATTTGAATTATTACATGAATAGTTTTCTTCTTTTGTGTGGCTAACACGGCTATTGATTTCCCTTGTATATTTTTTTCCACTTTTTTTGTAGATATCGCTTCACCACGAAGTTTAACCTCCACCGGTGACGTCTAATACGTCAGAGATTATACTTCAGAGAGGCGAGTGCGACATTCTCTCTAAATGATTTGCAGCCTCCTGTTCTGCATACTCTCTCCTCTTCTCCAGGAGGACGGGCTGCTTTTATAATGTAAATTTTTGGAAAACACCTCGGGAGCAACGACGTAACGTGTGTCACTGTGAAAAAATATAGACTAAAATGCAGCAGGAGCTAGCAGCACACCACACCACCACCCTGCCTCCTTCTTTATACACTCATTCATGAGGCAACACTACTGAGCAGTCAAGAAAGAAGATAGATTGCTTCATAGATTATTTTGTCACTGTGCACGGATTTATTCAGTGCCAAAACAATAAACAAAACTACCCCAACTCCCAAATCTCCACATTAAAAAAAACTTTTGCGGGATTGTATCCTCTTCGTTATTTTATTTTTTCTTAAAAAAAAGACGAACGGGGTTGATTCCTATATGCCAAATCCATTTTTCACAAAACTAAACTCTATAAAACAGCATATATAATCCGGGTGAATTTTTCGGGAGGAAGAAAGTGTGGTCACTACCAGATTTACACTTGGTGAGAGCGGAGCGGAGCTGAGCTGTTTTTTTGTAAAGTATGCAAACTAGTGTAACAATACTTTTCCACGCGACATGTAAGCAAAAACGACTTGGTGAAGAAGTCTCTCCGCACATGTTGTCAGCCACGATATATATGAGTGCACCCGGGGTTGTGGAGCAAAAGCTTAGCAGAAATCACAGCAGGGTAAAATATGGGAAAGAGGTCAGCCCCAAGTTACTTGCTGTATGACTTGCTTATTTCCTCCTCCTTAAATATATAAAAAGGACACATACACAGCCAACACACACATTTTGTATATGTAAAAAATAAAATAAAATATACACAAAACTTTTTCCAACACAAATGTATCACCATCACCATCGCCCCCTCCTCACTCCCATTTACTTATGGGGGCTCACCGGGACGAAGACATAAAAACTGGGAAAAGAATAATGACCAGGAAGATCGGCCACCTCCACCACCTATAAAAACTTAAAAGAAAGTGTAATGTACGCATGGAAAAGGTTAATGAGCATTCATGTCAAAAAAACTACACACGTGAATGTGAGATACTCTACCAAGTTTTGTTAGACATCAGTGTATCCAATTTCCACAAAGTAGAAAAAGTGTAAGAAGACAAGCAGACCTTCATTGAAGTTCTTTTTTCCCCAAAAAAAAACTTGTTCTTCTTCTTCTTGCTTCCATTATTACAGGGACAGAAGTTGAGCGCTAAGCTGAGTGGTTGTGCCCTGAACACG
>JAANSN010002827.1:0-21717 GCA_036850665.1 Dicranocentrus wangi
TTTGCCAAAACCGAGATGGAGTAAGAGTTCACAGCTGCCGCTTCACCTACTGCCATCACGTGAAGTAGGTACGCCAAAGGACATAATGCGACCAGCATTATCTGAATGAGCAGGGGCAGACTGCTGGAATCCCCAAAAATTTTAAGAACCAAAAAGGTGGACGAGATTTCAGCCACAATGCATGACGTTATAATTGCCAAGACGACAGAGGCGCAGTAATTGTTAAAGCAACCATTTAGAACCTGACAAGTTCGATACGCCTTCAACTGAGAAGGAAAGTCTGACTCGAGGCGGTGGCGGTCATGATTTGACATAAAACCGAGCATGTTTTTTTGGCAAAGTGACCCGAGAAGGATGTGCACACAGTCTATTTCCCCTTGTGAGAACAATGCTTTCCAAAATGCGACATGGAGGACAGCATTTCCAACATTTGAGGCAACACTCGCTACCCATGAGACAACATTCGGGTTATCTTGGCCGCCGCAACCATAACCACCCTGAAAACATGTTCAACGGTGAGCACGACCACTCCACAGCAACCACGGAAAACAACCAGGGATACACCATTTGATTGATGACCATCGCCCGAATCAATAGCTTCACCAAGGCATGGGGTCGAACAGTTTCTTGAAAGACCCGATCTGCAATATGATAGTGATGCAATATATTGCTGTAAATAATACTTCCGTAAATTCAAAATTAAGTGAATCAAGTAATTTAGTTTTTTTAAAAAATCTATCTGCTTACCATTCTTCCACTCATTTGCAACGGAAAGGAGTCCATTGAGAAATGACGCACAGTCTGACGCATTTTCCCTGAATGTCGCTGAAGACACAGAGATAATAGCAACTGCAGCAAATACAGTATATCCACACCAAAGGCTCATTCCCAAATCCCCTCTATGCAACGCCTTCCAAGAATTTAGTCCGTAGAAGCAGCCACCGGTTGCCATAAGTGCAGTCCAGAAATTGGTTTGGAAATTTTGTAATGTACTGCTTTCTTCATCCAAAAACCACCACTTTATATCTATCTGGTCCCGTTCCATAACACTGTACTGCCAGGGATCCAGCGGGCAAGAGAGTGGCATTTGGCTAGATCTTTGTTCACCCCAAGGTGAATTAGCATTTTGATTCAGTTGATTGCTTTTTCAATTTTGCAAAAAAGAGGACAATTAGCAATTTGAGGAATTATTTGGAGTAGAATGCAGTTACGAACAAAAAGGTGGATGAGGTCTACCTTCATAAGATTATAGGTTTGTACTGTCCGACGACACTCCGACAGAGTGAGTGCGATAAAAGCCCAAATAGCCTGCCTGAAAATGCTACAAGAGGCAGTGTCAATGCAAAGGCCTTGGTCATTTCAGTTGGAAAATGATTTTAATTTTTAAATGATAATGATCGCTGACGTGGCTTTTTTGGTTATACCAGCTTGGGATACCAAAACTGGTTTCAGCTGAAGAGCAAAAGAGCTGCGATTATTTAATATTTAATTATACAATGCAAATTTAGTTTTCTGGAGTTTTGCTGAAGTAGCAGGAAGGACGTACAGAGACGGGCAATTTTCCAAAGCACAGCCACAGCGGGAACTGTATTTTTCGTCATTTGAAATGATAGCTAGCTTGCAAAGATTTTACGTCATTACTTTACAATGTGACAATGCTATGCTATAATCACTTTAGTTTTAAGGAGTTTGCCCGTATTTGAATTTGCAAATAAGTTGATGGTGATTTGATTTGGTATCAGAGAGCACATTCATATATTATGTACGTGTTTTTCTCCCTTTTTGGCTTGTGGCCTGGCTGGTGTATTGTTGTTTGAATGAGGAGAATGCCCACCTCTGCCATATGCTTGCGAAAAACCGTATGAATATTGAAAGGTAGAACTGAGTGAGTTACTATGTAGGAAAAAATCCATTTAAAGGTTTATTTAACAAGTTGTATTGATTGCGAGTTGTGCTTGCCCCCTTTGCATCCATCCACGTTTTTATATATTTGCCAAATAAAAAACACCAACATCCGTAATTGCTCTGATATTGACATAAATATGAAATATCATTATGCGTATTTATTATTGGACCTTTATTAGAAATACTTGGTTTTGGATTGCTCCATGTGTGGATTCGGATAAAAGACCTAAACGTAATTTGATTTAGTCTGAAATCTGCTATTTGGAGAAAATATAATACGTGAGTAGTGGGAAAATACCCTCCCGAAGCTATCCCACTCCGCCCCTCCCCAAACAATGTTTTAAAGCGGAAGAAGTTTTACATTTACATTCTTCCACCAAATACAGCAAAGAGATCCGCAATATATAATCTAACTTATGGACTATTCCAATGAGCATCATACTAAATATTCTTTTAATCAATATATAGTTTAGTACTTTGATGTTCACTGACAACTTTACAGAAATCTGCGGAGTCGCCTCCATGCCTGTCGTCGTCGTCGGCGTCTGCGACGTGAGGAACTTCTCCCTCCTCCTCCACAACTACTACTTCTCACCGAACCAATCCACACTATATTTTCACGTCCAAACAAAACCATCCAACACCCCAACACTAACTTGATGATCATCCCAATTCCTTTCTCCAACAGAAAAGCGAAAATTCCTAAAGTCAACCCTAACGGCACGATGAACAACACAATCCGAATGCTCCCCGACAAGCCCGGGGGTTGAAATCGCATCCCCTCAGGAAAGTCCACGAAAAGGCCTTTATCCTCGGAAATGCTTGTCAACAGGGTTTCGTGCCACCTCAGAATGCCAGAGGTGTACATGGCCTCCATCCTCTTGTTGATTTTGGGGTGAATCCAGTTCATCAACGCTATTCCGGAATGCTCCTCAGCCAACGGCTCCTTGCCAAATGAGTACGGGGTTTTAAATTTATTGCTCCCTCCAACCCGATTTTTACTGTATATTTCGCGAAACTCCAGAATTAGTGGTTCTGGCAGGATCAGGGCCCGTCTCCTGGATTCCGCCTGCTGTTCACATAAGTTGTTAATCGCAAACCTCTCCGTGCTTCCAAACAGTTGAAGTTTCTCGTTTGAAATATTCCCAGTCCAAAACGGGAAGATTTGGGTGTTGTTCAAAATAAAATGCTCGCGTTTGGTCAGATTCCCTCGTTCTAGTGTCGCCACTCCGCTCCTATAATTCCTAAACATTCTTAAGTAAATGGTTGTGACAATGCTTAAGTTTGAAACTTGTCCATTTTCCTCCTCATATAACAAGTCTATTTTGTGCTCTCCTGGTTTCGAGACATAATAATATTGGCTTAGCCAAGCGGAAACCCTGTCCCAGTCAGGCTTAGTTGCCAAAGTCCCTTGCTTCTCAAATTGTCCAAATGAATATATGTCAAACTTGTTGCTCACCAGCTCAGCGAATTCCTTAAAGGGTGAGGGTTGCAACGGGGATGAGATCCGGGTGATGTTGTCCCCTTTGTAGGCATTGCTGACGATAAGGGCCATGAGGAGAAAGAGACCTTCCAGAATTCGAAACCGATGGACTGTATCGTAGCCTTGCTCCAGGAGAGCTTTGGCAGAGATTATAGTTTGATTGAAATAGCGACCATGAAGGTCCCGTGATACTGTTTTGCCTTCTAAACTATCCTTTACGGTATCAAGGAGGATTCTACTAACTGGCATAGCAACCACCACCAAAAGGATGATGATTCCCCAGGAGATGGTGTCATAGGCGGAAATCAGCTCGTGAAATGGAAGTCTCCCCTCTTGGACACCACAACTCACAAATTTGAGACTGACTGGGATAAAGTCGTATTTTACAAGTGGGATGGATGCCGAGCCCTCGAGATAAGCAATTCTTGGCAGAATTTGTTTCGCCGTGACCGTATCCGTCCAGCCACATTGAGCAAGCAACGACTTTTTCGGGTTTCGTAGCTTACTGCCCACATGATACGAAGAATTCCCCATGACGACGCCTAAAAGTCTGATCATTTTCGACCCCCTCTTGTCCGCCTCTGTTCGGAGTGAATACGCTCCCCGCCGGCTCGATTTAACTGCAAATCTTCCCCTCAAATGCCCCACTTGCACTTGGTCGAATTGGTTTAACCTCCAAATTATGTTGTTCGTGTTGGCGTTTAATAGCTGGATTTGAGTTTCCAACGACAAGTCACTCAAGCCCTTATTGTCCGTCCAGGACGAGTCGTGAAGTTTTTCGGGAACGAAAAAGTTGCAGTAGTTGCAGAAGCGACAGAAAAGGTAGATTTTTGTAATTTTAGACTGTCTCGGCGCCAGAGGACGATGATCCTTCCCCTTGGAACTCAAATGCCAGTAAAGAAACTCCAAGGAGGATGGTGACGGTGAGTCCTCCTCGAAATTCAAATGTATACCATTTATCCAAGCTCGATAGTAAGGATTGATTCCTTTCGAAACCATAATGTGCCACTTTTGTCGCCAAGAACTTAGAGCAAAGAGGTGAAGATTTTTTGTTGTGAATTCATGCAGGTTCCAAAACATTCCAAGATTAATCCGAGGAATTGAAAACGTCTTTGGATTACCGGTCTGGTCCAGGCTATACAAATGATCGATCCGTTTTCCAGAAATATCCCGAGGTGAAGGATTCGGCGGATGGAGATACAAGTGGATTTCACAGTTCCATGATCGGACTTTCATGACGTTTGTTACAGGTCGAATTTCCAGGCTTTGCCAATCCGACGGTTCCATGGTGAGGCTTAGTTGGGGCGCCTTTTCGCTCGGTATGTGGAACAGTGTAAACTTCCCAGTTTTATTACTCCTAGCCCATACTGGCTCGTACTTTGTGAGGATAACGGGCTGAGTGAAAGGGAGATTGATGCTTTGATAGTTGAAAATGTGAATGAGGCACTGGGAAGGAAGTAGAGCCAAATACTCATTTAAATTCTGAATTACTATCTGTCTGTTACTTCTCTCACTCTCCGTTGCAGAGATATCTGGTTTCCAGGGATAAATCTTGTGAACGTCAGTGTCTGCACGACTAACCAAAACCAAGAGTGCCATTGTGTTTGTAAAAATATTAAGGGAATAGGATGAATAATTCATGGTAATTTAGTTGTACGGCAAAAATGGGAATTTATAATTGTTCCTTTGTTTTGTTTATAATATATATCAAAATTATTACAAATTTTCTGACAGTTTTGTTGAGCTGTAAAAGTGTGAAGTGATGACGAATTGCGGGCTTGGCAGGCAGTAAACTCGTTTTTTTCTAATTGAATAAACTCATAACATATAATGTTATTCGAGGACCAGACAACAATATTCAATTATTTGCCACTGGAAAATGTGTTTTCTTGTAACTAATTACGTGGTTGTTATTAACTGAGCAGGAAATTAAATTTTCCCTTGCTAATCAAAGTAGCTCACGTGTATTGATTATTTTCACTGAGGGACGTACATAACATTGTTTTGGCAGAAATTTAAAAGAAAGGATTCACTTTGTGTTGAGCAACGACTTACTCTGCTGGCATACATAAATTATATATTTGAGTTTCAATATATGAGTCAAGTTGAAAGTCAGTATCTCTTACCACTTAAAATCAGCGAATAATCTTCTTCCTGACATTAGGAAAGACTTCCTTGTTAGTTTACATGGTTCAGGAGCAAGCCAACACGCTAACTGCGTGTTCCCACATTCAAATTCAAACGGATGAAAGCCTAGTCATCAAAAATTCACAAGGAGAAATACTTCTGGAAAACACTAATTAGTACGTTACGTAACTGAGACTTCCTTTCATATTATGCATGTCACTGGGAAAATACGTGGCGTCATGTGAAAGAAAAAGAAAATTATTATAACCAGTGGTATTATATGCCAAACTAATTTCAAATGTAATATATCTGAAAATTGACAATATGTCGTATGAGTTATAACTCCCAGCTGTAATGTGGACTCCTATATGACAATAAACTATTATTATTATTATTTAAAAAATCAGACTGATTAATATTTATTTGCTACCATATAATATCATTATTAATAAACTGTATATGACGCTCATCAGGGAACACTAAAAAACATATAAACATCTAACTTTTAGCTTTCATACGCATGTCACATTACGGCGAATACGCGAGTCATATTACGCGTAATATATATCATTTTCGCACATTATATACAGTCAAATTCTTCATGGAATGAAAATTCACGTGAGTCTGACGAGTGACGATTGTGACGAATGGATGAGTAATGTATATTATATAAATAAGTCTCATAAGTTGTACAAATGAGAAATGAGATGAAAAAGTTGCATAATGTTGTTTTGCAACATAAACGGGGAATGGGGTTGCGCAGTGCAGTGGAATGAAAACACCGCCTTATCAAACAATGACCAATATATGATATTCAGTGAAGTTGCAGATAACCTTGTTTACACTCGTCAGTCGGCTATTCTACGAAGTTAGTGTTATACAATTGTGAATTTCCTTTCCACGTCATTTCCTTTTTTCTGACTGCGGCGGAAATAAAACATTGGAAAATTATTACAAAGCCCAACAAAACTGATTCACTCTGTTTTCCCCCATTTCATTTATCCAAGAAGCATCAATCAGAACGAACACACCTCAGCAGCCAGCGCTATTTCATCATCATCAATCATCATCATTATGGAGAAGGTTCAACGTGACCCGTTGGAGTGCAAAATTTGCTGGGATCTACCTGAAGGGCCCATTTTCCAGTGCAAAAACGGTCACACAATTTGCGAAAGGTGTTGTGCAAACCTTGCACATTGTCCCCAGTGCAGAGTGCCGTATGAAAGGAACAAGATTCGAAATCGGGCTTTAGAGGAGCTAATCATTATGGAGAAGGTGCATCGTGACCCGCTGGAGTGCCCAATTTGCTGGGATCTACCTGAAGGGTGCATATTCCAGTGCAAAAACGGTCACACAATTTGCGAAAGGTGTTGTGCAAACCTTGCACATTGTCCCCAGTGCAGAGTGCCGTATGAAAGGAACAAGATTCGAAATCGGGCTTTAGAGAAGCTAATTGGGACTATGGAAATTTTCTGCCGAAACAAGGAGTATGGTTGCGAGCAAAGGATTGCCCGAAATGAGATGCATGCTCATCTCCCAATCTGCAAGTTTCGGTAATTCAGATGAAACTTAACAAATTATTTATATAAAAAAACATGCGGTGCCATTATTTTTTTCTAATGTGTTAATATTTTTTCCCAGTCCAATGGACATTTGCGAATACTTAGGTTACTCTAATTGCAGCTTTGTAAGTAGTAAGCCGCATGACCTTTTTTCACACTTGGCTACCCACCATCAAGCTAAGTCTTCTTAACACAAAGGCCTTCCGTGGAACCTTGGCGTATGACTTGAGAAACATGAGATCCGAAAAAGACGCAGATTTCATTGGAAGTTTCCTCGTGCAGTTTGAGAGCTTTCAGTTTCTAACGACTTTTGAAATCAACAAGGAGCGAGGAGAGTATTCCTTCAACTGCTTCCACTTTTGTGAGACAGATGAACAATGTCCTTATAAATTGACAGTTTCATTTGTAGCCCCACAAAAGGTACAATTTAAAAACATTTAAACAGTTTTGCAATGAGTTTGACATACATAATATTATTCACACTTTTATAGGATATCCGGTGGTCCTGGGGTGTGAAGCCAGTTTGGTATAAAAACGTCGAGGACGCTGTTCAACACCCAGCCATTAAAATCCCAATAGCTCATTTTCTGGAGGGCATGGACGAGCGTGAGTCAATGGCTGAATATGAATTTTCCCCGAATTAATAATAAAACGTATTGATGTCGTATTTAAAATAAATAAGATGAGTTTCGTAATAAGCTTGAGGCTTGAGTAGAGTAAATGAGGATGTAAAGTAGAAAGTGTTTGTACATAAATACACATTTCCTCATTCTTGTTAACACGCAATTACTATGTTATCACCAAAAATGCCAATGAGAGATAATCCGATAATCCAGTGTGACCAGATCAATCCTATTAATGCTAACATTGCTAGCTCGTGGGTTCAGTGGCCCCTTTTCCAGATAAGTGGTCTGTGAACTCTGTGGGATTTGGGAGAATCCAAATGATAAAAAAGTCCTTTCGTGGAATTCATAATGGAAATGGTCTATTTCCAAAATAAATAAGGTAGTTTTTATAACGGCTATCATTTTTGAAATTCTTTGAATTGGCTAATACTGTGTGTGAGTGTGTAAACAGGATGATGCATGCTGTTATTGTTATCACGTCGCCGCCAATGCATGCCCACGCCCACATCAATCAAAATAATATTATGTTATATATTATATGTCACATGCCGTAGGCTTAATTCATATCTGTCAAGCTAATCTTATCTAATCAATAAATTACCTTTGAGTTGTTCACAGTTGTAAAAAACTATATGTCATAAATGTGTTGTATCAAGCTTCACATTTCTAGTCTCACACACCTTGATTTTTCTTCAATAGCATTGGCGTCCAGTTGTTAGGCAGGCAAGATAAATATTTGTAATGAGCATGAGCATGCATATTTTTACGTGCATGCATGCATCCGTATATTATTGAATAAAAAACAAGAACATATTTTGCTGACGGATGTTTTACATGCATTTCACCGGGACTACTGATAAACAAAAGTATTTGACATAAAATATATTCACGAGCGTGTGAATAATGATTTTAAAATCCGTACACAAGTGGGGATATCCATTCTCTTTTAACTGTTTTAACAAATCCGTCGCTCTTACCAGTGACACGTCCTCATTTAGTGTATTAGGTTGAACAGTTGATTCCCGATCCTCTGTCATTTTAGATAATATCTTATAGCCCGCTTCCATTTCTCCCTTGGGAGATTGGAGTCAACATTAAACACCAGGTTTCCAGCAGCCAGAGGTACAGGTACAACTTGAAGACATGATGACTCATCATCATTTTGCTTCAATTCGGATTTTTTTGTCCACCTCTTCCGTGCTTTATTGCTGCATACTCGGACGTACGTTGTTGATTCCCCGACTAGACACATCATCCCAAACAAATTTCCAATCAAAAGAAGCATAAAAACCATTGCTATATTTCCATCCATTCCGGGAGACTCCAGGTCTACCTTTTTGCCCCTAAAGTATTTGGCATTTTCATCATTTCTCCTCATCTGGACCATGCTCCTTTCCCAGAATTCCATCATGCCTTCCATCACCCATGGGCTTTTGAGCCGTCTCACAAAGAGCTCGGGTAGCCATCCCTGGAAAGTAAATCCAAGTTGCTCATGATGCACAAACTCCCTGCCTACGCTAACATGAGGTACACCTCCGCGGGTACTCAGCTCCGCTGCCCACTGGAATGCTTCAAAGTGGGGAACCAGCACAGCAACCCTCTTCAGACTTTTAAGGGAATTCTCAAGAACTGAGGACTGATATCGGGAAAATCTCTCTTAAGTTATGTAATCCGTTCCGTGCCGCATTGACTCATTCTTGAGCCACGAGCCAATCGACTGGTGATACCCACTTTGGTTGAGTAATCTGCCATACTTCAATTTCAGAGAGAGACTCTTTTCAATCGTGGAAAAGGAACTTATTATTTCAAGCAGCTTGGTGATGTACACTGTATATTTGATGTTGTTATACGTCGTCAGCCCCAGGAAGCATTCAAGTTTGTGGTTGCCATCATTATTAAAGTATCTGAAGCTTTTCAAAAGGAAATTTTGGTGAGCCAGTGGGCGGTAGACTAGCTTGGTGAAAATCACGCCCTTGGAGTTGGAGTAAAGCTGACTGATATTCTCCAACTTGGATACCTCCCGGGGAGAAATGATGTTATACACGTTTTTGTATTTGTATGCATTGCTAATCACGACTCCCATGAGGAGGAGGGATCCCACAAACCATTTTGCAGCTGATGTCCGGGTTTCCTTGTCCGTAAAAGGGGAGCTTCGTTCCACCAGAATGGAGAGGGACTGCAAAATCCTGAAAGTCAGTAATCCCGTCATCCGCCGCCACCAATAATCGTCCTTTGGAATATTTCCCATCCACTCCATCAGGAGAGGTGCTATTAGCGCATACGTAGCCAAAATCAGAGCCCACACGGAAGGGTGGAAAATGCTGAGGAATTCACCAAACATGAACCCTTCTGGGACTGGAACCTCGCGCCCCACAAATCGGAGGGATTCCCGAGGATTTGTGAATCGAATTTGGGACTTGTATTCCAATGGGAATCCCATGCTCCGGATTTGAGTTACTTTCAACAAACGATATTCATAATCTTCTTCTTTAATATCGCTTGCCTGTCCCGTATTTCCATGGTCACAAAAAGAAATATTATTCCCATTACTGGAAATGAATGTGGCGTTTGCAAACAGGGAGAACATTTCTAGGTTGAGAATATGCTGTGTATCCTGGACGGAGTGTGTGCCGTGTATGAGGTCCCAGAAAAGTTTATTCTTGCTGCACCACAGTTTGTTTGGAATTTTCGCATCGAATTCAATGTGGACCTCTGGCTCTTCAGGCGTGTTGTTAAATATTTGTGAGCCTACAAGGCTCAGCAGTTTCTCTTCAAGAGTACGACCTTCTAAGGAATGCCGAAAGTTACTTTGGTGACCAATTGAAAACTCTGTCTTACAGCGAAAGCACAATGAAAACCCTTCCACAACTCCTATGTCCGTGTAAACCTGCAAATTATTATTAGCTTCCAGTCGACTTTGAACAAATCCGACCAGATACACATTTCTTTCAAAATTGACCAGATTGGTGTTCAACAGGTATTTCGGAATGTGGAACAGGCCCTGCAACGAGAATTTGTCACCTTCGAGGGCAATTATGATATTTATCGTTGGTAGTCCATCCCAAATTACAGCACCACCGTCAATAAGGTTTGAACTAGTTGCATGTGCGAATTGAGGATAGGTCATTTCTTTGAGGAAATGATTTCCTAGGAGGTTGTCTTTACCAATTTGGAAATAGTTTGGATGTGGGTACAGCCCAATTTGCACTCTGCAGGACCAAGGCTTGGCGTGCATCCCGTATTCCGAAATGTTTAGGAGGGTGCAGAGCCCGGCAATGTTGCCACCAAGCCTGGCCTCGTGTACCATGTACGATGAATTGCAAGCTGAGGTTGGGAAGCGAGGATCTAAATAATGTTTTGAGGAGGAGAGTTCACTCTTCCGCGCGTGAATGTAATGACGCACTGACGACGACGTGTCACCTGGAAGTCCAAAGCTCATGTCCAAAGTAGCTACCCTCAGCTCTCGAAGAACTATTGGGGCGGAGACAAAGGGATGAAGGTTAATACCTTCGAAATTCGTGAAAAGCACAAGGCAGCTGGACAATGGAGCTATGATTTTGTCCAAATCTGCAATTATTGGAAAGTTGAGATTGGAGCGAGGACTGGAACGGGATATAGTCAATGTAACACTTTGAGCATCAAGGGATTGCGAAAATAAGACTAGAATATTTTGTCCAAATCTGCAATTATTGGAAAGTTGAGATTGGAGCGAGGACTGGAACGGGATATAGTCAATGTAACACTTTGAGCATCAAGGGATTGCGAAAATAAGATTAGAATGGAGAAAGCCAAATGGAGAGTCATAATAATAGACATTATTGCTAAGATTTTTTTTTTGGAAAAAATGGTCTGGATGTCGTGGTCAGTTGGAGTATGGAGATAAGTAAATTTCAGGCTAGGAATAAAGGATGGACCCGAGTGGATCTAAATACTTATATTGAATAAAATAATATAATATGTAAATTTGTTAGGCATTTCTTCTAACAAGATGTCAGGCGTTATTAAAACCAGTTGTCAGTATTGACAGTGCTCAATACATTAACTGACATCATTTAAATTTTTATTTTCTGTTGTATTGAATCTAATTTCAATCATGCAAATAGAAATGTCCGTTAGGGTTGTCTACACTGCTACGATGTTTATAGCTTGCACTTTGATTAGGGGACAAAATACTCTTCACTACTTCTTCAAAGAGGACCAATTAGTGTGCATTCAATGTTAATAATAAAATGCTCAACTCAATAAAATGAATTGCACTAGAAACTGTACTTTCAGTCAATCAAATATAGTGTCCTTGATGACCAATCAAATATTTTTTTAATTAAGGAGATTTGCATGGGCGCCGGACGTAGAGGAAGCGGAATGAGTTCACATATCTCTAAATTAAATTGCATATCCACCATTCTGTCGCAAACTGTCTAGATAATTTAACACTTTAAGTCCTTTCAATAATATTTTTTATTAACTTTACAATAATATTTGTGTTTAAATGATATTAAGTACCACAACCAGCAAAATGACGAATTTGGCTTTAAAAATAAATAATTATAATTACAGTATCCACGCAGTACATCCAAATTTTTAATATTAGTAATTTATTTGTTTATATTAATAGATCTGCATTACGTGTATGTTACAACAAGCTATGTTTAATTAACCTCTAAAATGTCTAACAACTAGCAATATTACAGATAATTATTCAATTAGTTATTTATAAATACAAGAGCAATTATGGCTGAACGAGTAACACTGCGTCAGTGACATTTGTCGTTAGCACAGTCAGAAAGTTAATGACTGCATTGGTGCTCATGGGAAAGTAGTCCCCGCAATACACCCCCAGAAACTGTTGTGCCCTCCAACCTGCTGTATATACATAATTCCCTCGGGTCCTATCCCACCCGTGATATGTCACCCTTTGCCTGCATCACAAACTCCAGACTAAGCATCCTTATTTCCGAAACCACCTGAAAGGCTGCCAGGCAAAATACCAGGGAAGTGACCAGGATGATGAATACCACGCCGGCATATAGCATCGGAAAGATTTTAAGGCTGTACACGGTCGCCCAGGCAAAGAACGTGAGAAATACTTGAGTCCACAGAATGCAACCCAGAATGGTCATGGACAACCCCTGGCGAGCTATTTGGAGGAGAAGGCAAAGGCGAGTGTATCTCCTGAGAACCAGTCGAGGGGTTACGGCGGTTGACTGCTCCATGATTGCCGTCATGTGGCCCTTGCAGCATGTTCCAAACATCATGACTGTGAAGGCCACCGCTAGACAATTCTTTACAATTATGAAACTTACAAAATAAACGTAAACAACGGTGGTCAAGAGCCAGTCCCAAGTGAAATTGAAGGAGACGCCGAAGCCGCCTTCGCCACGGGGATAGTGGTGGTTTAGAAAGAGTTCTTTGAAAACCAGATGAAATGGATTAAGTTCAAAAAGGGACGCCCCCAGGGTACAGGGTACGTTGGCTACCACAGTGCCACACACCATCAAACTGATTAGCGTCCCGCACATATCGACATTTCTCGAGCTGCAGATATAATCTGAAAGCGGATTTCCAGTTTAGCTAGATGAATTTTATTCCAAGCTATGAATTCATTTGAAAGCTGTTGATTTTTATTACCTGATTGCATTCTGTTGTTAAATAACACATTGCAAGCTCGGACAAAGTCAGGATTTCGAAAGAAAACTCGGACCCCCCAAATAAAAATGGTCCCAGAAAGGAGTACACCCAGAAATAGATTCATTTGGAGTATGTCAACATCCTGCACTTGGTCAGGAACCAAGAGCTTTCTCAGCAGGAGCTTCAGAGAGCCCACGTAGATTACACCAAGTATCGCCAATATTACCCCGATTAAAATGCGCTTGCTTCTTAGTGAGACCTGCGCCACTGACAGCTGAACCCTTCCCGCGACGTCAACTGTCAGGTCCATCAGGGACAAGTGCGGACTTCCGAACGTCTTGGAAAACAAACGGAGCCCTGCTCTTGTTAGCGGAGAGAATGGGGATGGGGGTTCATCATCTTCTTGTCGAGACTGGGATTTAGCCATTTCGGTCAGACGTGGTAATATGCGATACTACTCCTTTTGAATCTAGACACTGTAAACGCCACACACAAACTAAAAACTCGTTGGGTAATAATAAGTGATTGTCGTACAAAACAGAGAACAAGGTAAAGGAGGTAATCAATTTGCTTGTGGGTTGGTATAATATCCTCCTCCCCTTCATTTATTTTGAATCCCTCCTCCTCCCCCTTGATTGAATCATGTTGAAACTATTCTTTTCTTTCTTTCTTTCTTTGAAATTGAAAACATTTCCTACAATTATGATAACAGTTTCTTTCATCAACATTTTCATTAGCCTCGTAATTTCCGCGGTTAATAAGCAGATTAAAATTTCGCTATCTGAAATCTCATGGGTGGGTAGCACGGGTCACTGGACTTAACTGGATAATAACACGGAATTATTTACATACCAACACATTTCTAATTTCTACTTCTGCTTACTTTTCGGTGACATTGCTTGAACGACTTGTTGAGCAATTTCGACATCATCGATAAAAGTGATCCTCACGTACGTGGGAATTATCATAATGTGCATAATTTATTAGTGGTCCAGTCTATGCTAATTTAATGCTTTTGTAAATCAATCCCTTCAAAAGCACACGCATTCCAAATTTCCATTAATAGTTTTAACTAGCTTAAGACACCATCCCATTAATGCAAAAGACGATTCTACCAGCTTTTTATACCTCAATCAAACTTGGTGGTTCAACTTTTGACAATTAAATTCCCCACAAACATATGACTATATCTGCTATTCAGACATTTGTGGCACCGCAAATATTTGCTCGAAGCGAAGCCAACATTGTTGTTAGCAGTTCGGAAACAAAGGAATATCAAGTTTATAATAAAAAATAATAATAAAACTCCACGTTGAAATAATGACTTAACGACACTACAGAGATAAGGCTACATAGATTACGATTACGAATAGTGTTCTAACGGTTATAGCTAACATGATATTCCGTCTGATTTGATTTCGTTTTGGTTTGGAAAACTTGATGATGATGTTTCAGAACAAATGAGCAATTTGTTTTGTCACTTGCAATTAATTCAACATTGCTGACAATGAGATTGCCTTGTACATTCTGCTTTTATACGATTTTGGCATTGTTCTTAAAATATTTAAACAATAAATTTCCATATCAAGCTGATCATAAGGTGAGATATATTTCAAGGTTAAGTTTGTCACGGGAATGAGGGTGGTTGGTGGGTATAAAAGCCGACCCAGTTCAGTGGGAACGAATCATCTTAACTCCAAACTTCCAGAGAAGTACTACAGAAAAGGAGATACTCGCTGACAACATGAAGTGGTTTAGCATTATTGCTTTCGGAGCTGCTTTGGTGGCTCTCACAACTGCCGTGAGATTTATAAATATATTTCTGTAGACATTATAGTTGTAACAATAAATAACGGTTGCAGTTACAGGATACTATAAAACATTTTTTTATTTTCTATTGCAGGTTCCAACTGGTGGTGGGACTGGAGGAACTGGTGGAGGTGGTACAGGAGGAACGGGTGGTGGAGGTGCGAAAGGAGGCGCTGCTGGTGGTACTGGTGGCAGCACCGGGGCTCAAAATATCCGTAATCCGTGAATATAAAAACGTGGAGATAAACCTAGACATAATATGAGAAAAACTGCTTTCTGCTTTATTTTCCTTCACGTTACAAATTTCAATAAATAAAAATGTCATTATTACATTTGGAGTTTCCCCTGTCCAGCATTCCTCTTTTCATTGCAAATATGCAACGAAAAATGTTACATACAACCACAGCAAAGCTTCGGTCGTTTTGGCTAGGCTAATTAATAATAACGAGCTGATAGCCGTAACGCAAAAACTATTAAGAAGACTAAAGATAAGGAAATTGTTCGAAGCTAATTACAAACTTAATTAGTGCATGAATGAATGAAATGAAGCGCAATTAAATTTTGACCTTCAAAAATGTTCCAGGCTTGTACGTGCCTCAAAGACTGGTATATATAGATTCAATGACAATGACGATGGTATAGATTCGAATGGTATTTATGCAGCGAAATGATGATTATCTTTACTTAGAGATTTTGTTTAGCGATAAGCATATTTCTACTCAATCCAAAACTTTAAACGGCATCTCAATTTCAAATTCTCAAAAAGTAGGATATTTTTAAGAGCTATGAAATAGTTTTAGTTGAAAACTGTCTTGATCAATCAATCCTTTTTCTCGCAAAATGCCTTGCCGGTATTGGTACACACGCCATCAGCATTATGCAAATGTTTCGCACAGCAGTGCTTCATCTGGCGGTTTAGGGTTTTGCCTGGGTGCTCACACAAGTGGTCACATCTTGGCTCGTGGACTTCTTTCGTCTTCACGTTGTCCACACTGACAACGATTACTGTAATCAGCACAAATGATTCACCACAGATGAGAGATATATAAAATTTAAAAAAAGAAAACGAAATTTAGACTTTAAAAAACTTTTATGCCATCAAAATGATATATCATGGAATGCTTGCCTTTATTCCTTGCAGCAGCCAATGTGAAAAGTGCGAATAGCGCGATGAGTGCCAAGTAACTCCCTCTCATTTTGGGCAAGTTTTGTTTTCGGTCAGGCCTTCCTCAGTATTGGGTCTAGGGTAATCTCCGACTTGTTCCGATCCTTTCGTCGAATTCTCTTTTTATACGATGTAAAACTACGGAAATTGGGCTGTGGCGACAATATCATCAAGTTACTTACTTTGTTTACATGTCTTTAATAGGTTTTCTCTGAAAGAGATTAGTGCTTCTTGAAACTCAAGTTGAGCTGATCATTGCATCAAATTATCTTCACCCTNACCCTAATTACCTTACCTGATATCCTTATCAAAAAGTCAATATTATTGTTTAAAAATATCATGCACGCTTGTTGCGTCCGCTGTAATATGATGGAAATTTATTTGTGTGTATCAAACCTGGTAATTACACCCACGTGATTGACACCTTTATTGTACAATTTTGTTATCACCTCATATCACTCACGGACCTCATTTTGGTTTCAGATGGGTTCGTGGAAATAAGCGATAGAGATGTTTATAATATATTCTTTGCCATTCTCTATTTCATTTTTACCAATTTGCTAAGTGCCCATTTCATCACTTATGGCCGTATTTCCCTTGACATTTCCCTGTCACAAATTGTCAAAAAGTTGCCCCTGCTGCCCAAAATTGCATTTTATACGTAGGTATGTCCTTTGTTCTAATGTTAACAAGCGTCTACTGTCCGAACGAATGTATATTATTAACTACAAAATATTTTACAAAAATCTAATGAAAGTAAAATGTATTAAAACAAATGTAGCCAAAACACTAAGCATAATTATATGCTAAAACGGAATACTTACTGACGATATATTTTTCTTTAAATGATCCATCAATGGTAATACCCCGATCGAGCAAAACTTTCCATCATCGTTCATCAATCTGCTGAATTCCTGCTAATGCTTCTATTACGTCAAAGGGTTTTACAGGAAAACCCCATTTAAATATTTAATGGAGCCATCCCAATTTCCTTCTCGTAATTAGTATTTGCTCATATGTATCGGCATTTATTGTTAGGCAGCCACTGTTCCTAAAATTTGGCACTTTTTGTCACTTGCAATCCGTCCAACCAACCTTTTTCTCTCAGCAGGTGAGAGGAAACTGTTCTCCAAACTTTGTTCTTCTTTGAATTCATTTTTAGGCTTTTTAGAGGTTATTTATATTTTAATAGACACAAGCTTTCACAGTCACCCTTTGCATTATCAAGTGCATAAACGGAATGAAATATTTTTTGAAAACAAGAAAAGCATCAAACATTATTCTAATTTAACGGCATTATTTTTCAGAAATTATTTCAGTAAATTCAAATAGAAATGGTATCCATAGGTTGTTTATGTCCATCCCTTCATTCCGGTTCATCGTGTTGGGTGTCATCCTGATGATTAAACTTTCTTTAAATTAAATTTGTTCTTCTTTCCATTGACAAAAATATTACACCTTTTAGACGTTTCTCCTCACTGTACAACTCGTAGTCAGCATTAATGTTCGGAGAAGAGTTCTCAAATAAACCACTAAACCAAAATCATGGAGCTTATCCACACAATAATAACCCTCTTGATATTTACTGTATTTAGTGTACACATTTCTCCGACAACTTGCATTGGAAATCGGATCGATCCAAAACTCTACACAAATTCCAGGGAGCTATATAAAGTGTACTCCCAGTACAGAAAGCCCACCTCCAAGAAAACCCTAACTAGTCTCACCCAAATTCAAAATTTGAACAAATACTTCTCATATTTCCCTAATTGCCTAACTCACCTCATCAACTACAATGGTATCGATTTTTCTGAGCCACCAGCAGCCCCCGTCGTCACTTCAAGGTATGACGTTGTCAAAGTCATCTTCCTCCAAACTTTCAAGCTCCGCAAGTTCAACAAGTCTGCCATTTTGGGAAATCGGTCACTGGTTCTGCCCGCATACGAGATGCTCCGCTATTTCAACAGCCGACCGGAACGGAACGTGACGACGAAAACCCAATTTCGAGCGTATTATTATGAAAAGATTCCTCGACCGAATGACAGAATTGAGATGTGCGACCACCACTGGTTGTACAAGGAGTGCGAGGACATTCCCCACCTCGACCTGACAATGAGGGTAAAGCCGTGGACCTGTGAAAGTCACTTTTACCTGTTTCCTCCGTCCCAGAAGGAGGATCCCCTATTTTCCGAATGGTGTGAAAACTCGGGTGAGAGGGGACTCAGGATCCCTGCCCCTTTCCGTCGATTTTGGACCGACAACGGAGGAACACCCAGCGTGAAAGCTACCTACATTCTGAATTCCCGACCGAGATGGGATGTACCACTGATAAGCAAGAAGAGTCCATCCAATTTGAAGATGAGATTCCTCCAGGATGTGCACCACTGGAAACGGGGCGCGTTGAGACAGTTTGACCGTTTCGGATTCTACCGAGCAGAGCCTGATATGAACAGAGAGCTGCTGGTTATTCGGGGAGATGATGACACATCAGAAGAATCAGAAACGGGAGGAGTTATTATTCAGCTTAAAGAAATGTATTTGCTATGCAAATTCTGCGTAAGATGCCACCCATTTTTCATGTGGCCCCTTGGAACCCCCCTTAATGCGAAGGAGTTGGCTACTCTCATTCTCATGTCCAACTCCAACGTGGACAACATGATCATTCAGACCTTTGGGACAAACGTTTTTCTCTCAGCAATCGAATCCCATCACTATGATTTGAAATATCCTCCAATGAGCAATGCGGAAAAGCACGACTTCCTCCTTCGAAACCAAACGCTGGAATTTATTAGGAGCGAAATGCACCTGAGGCTACTTTTAACCAGTGTTTTTGGAAACATGACGCTATACGCTCATCCCGTTTTCACCCTTGATCACGACCCTCCCGAGGAAGAGGGATGTCGACGACAGGATCTAAACTACGACTGGCCTGCCCTCTCGTTGGGGATTACTGGGCGGTATCATCACTCCGAGGTGGCATTTGCTGGAAACGAAATCCGGTTCGTGAGCTGCGGTCGTCCCAAAACCAGCGGCCTGGGATTCAAATACCTGACAAACATTTTTGACGGTTGGATCTGGTTTTGGATCGGGATTAGCACGTTCGCAGTGGTGGCATTTGTGTCGGCCATACAACTTTACGTTGACCGGAGGAACCTGATGGCAGGGCAGTCCACTCAAACGGCTTTTCGCAGGCTTCAAGAAAATTATTTGACCCCGAATATTCTCATGGCGGTCAAAGCCCTCCTGGAGCAAGGTGACCCTCTCTGGTTCTCCGTCATCACTAGGTACCCCTCTGCCATTTCCGGGATTTCAATGTTGTTCATTTTGGCCGGGGTGTTGCTCAGCAACGCCTACAAGAACAAGAACATCACTCAACTAACCCTCCCGCTGGAGGAGATACCCTACGAGGCTTTTCCCCAGTTGGTGGCCGACAACTTTGCCATTTACCAGAGGGCCATGTACATCTCCGGTACGGACAACTATCCCCCCCGGGGATACGAATTTGCCCGAGCCTTCTTCTCAACCGGATTCAACGCCAGCAGTTCGCTGTTGTTCGCGGACTATGTGGGGGTCTCCCTCATCTACAAGCAGTTATTTGCGACCATTGACGAGCTGGACTTTTACGCGAGGTCCGAGTACAAATATATGGATGGAATTCTGACATTCGGGGGAGTGCCCAAATCGGAGCTGACTACTGACGCAACCTATTTGCTTAATCATACCGTGCTCCTTCCGAATTGGAAGGATATCCTGGTTTGGAGAAATGTTTCCCTGAGTGGAGTCCTTCGCCAGTGTAACCAAACTGCACTCATGCTCCCCCACCTCCACGCCCTGCAAGTTTACTACGAGCTGAAGGGAGTGGGTCTCCCCAACGTGTATGTGGGCAAGGAGTCCCTGTTGTCGTACCAACTCGGGGTTCGGTTCATGCACTACGCGAGTCCGAAAGTGCTGACGAGGCTACGGGCGCTGTACACTTGGTCCGGGATCGCGGACTGGATGGATGGATTTATGGTAAAGTATTTGCCGAGAATTCGAGGAAGCAAAAAGTGGCGACACGACGGGGTTGACGACCCCCCTCAGGCGGTGAGAATGGATGGGAATTTTGTTGTGGTTTTTGTGCTTTTCGGTGGCTGCATACTGGTTTCTAGTGGGATGCTTCTGGTGGAACTGGGCCGCGGAGGAACCTACGTTAAGATGTACGCCTTCCTTGTGGGGTTTACAAGAAGATCCATCAGTATGGCCAAACATTTTATGCGTCTGCTTATGTCCCGTATACATTACTACAGAAGCTAATTGTAAGATAATTTTAGTTGTAAAGCGTATATGCCCGTGGATGTCGTGTAATTAATGATTATGAAATCAAGCTGTGAAGTTTGTTAAAAGCTAAGTTACGTTAAAAATTGTTTCGGTGGTAAAACATCCATTGGGTTGTTTGTTTGTTTGCCATCCAACTTTTCATGTAAACTTCTTGGAAATTAATGGGAGTTTTAATGGAAAAAGAAGAAAGGAAACACGCCTAAATAAATTTTGAGATATTCCATTCCAAAACCATGCAAGCTACATATAAGATCTTGTTTGTTTGAGTTTATCAGTTTATATATGATGAAATCTGCTTTTGTGAACAAATAATGTTGGCGTGTTCCAAATTGTTTACTAGCTACCTATAATACCTAACTTTATTGGTAGGATTACACCTATCACAGGTATTTGGGCTGTTGACGCATAACAAATATCTAACGTGTCAACACCCCAATAAGGTGGACTATCTGTTATGCCCTAAACCTAACCAAACCATAACCGAGCATATAATTACACATATCGACAGATCTCAAAGTGGTCAATAATATGTACATGCAATAATATGCTCGGTTAGGGTTAGGTTAGGGCGCAAAATGCAGAAATTCTGCGCATAACAGATCTTATGCGTCAACAGCCCTGTTGACGCATTAGAAATTTGCTATGCGTCAACAGCCCAAATACCCGATAGGTGTAATCCTACCACTTTATCATTAGTTTCACTGGGAAGGCGTTTCTAATTCCGAATTTCCTTTCCGTGTGTTTTACTACACCCGACCCGGGATGGAACTTTTCAATTTAACTGTCCGTGGAATTTGCTTTAGAAAAACAATCAACAAAACTCTATTCAAATTAAAACTCAAAAGTTATTTTGTAAACCCCCATATACTGACTTAGATGAGAATTGCCTCCCACTTTCTTTTTAAATTTAAAGGTAGTAAAGTAGAAGAAACATAACAAAATAAAACCATTAAATGGGATAGAGAAGTGCCGATCGTAAAGCCAATGCGTAAAGTTAGAGCGTAAAAAGTGCGATAATTGCAATGTGAGTGCGTGGTTGCTATGTGAGTACATGGTTACTATGTGAGTGCGTGGTTGCTATGTGAGTACATGGTT
>JAANSN010002828.1:0-21715 GCA_036850665.1 Dicranocentrus wangi
TTTTTTTACACATGTGTGTCCATGAGCCTTTTGTGTTCATTCAGTAATATAGTCTTCACTCGCCTTCTCACTCTCTCTCTCTCTCTCTCACCCGCTCTCTCCCTATATCCGTGCTCTCTTTGACACCATGAACTTTTCACGGAGTACACATGAAAGCGCGTGTCGACGAGTGCATAATGCTCGTGTTGTACGACAACAAGAAAAGTAATAATACTAGAGAGAGAGAGAGAGGAAAAAAAGAAAGTTTTTCTTTATTCCAGATATACCTAACCAAAACCACCTTATACTACTACTCGTGCATATATATATAGATATACAGGGTATTTTCTATTGTCGCAATGTACTTTCAAGGCTTTTTTTGTGTTTTGGACCACGCAAAAAACTATTATTTTCTTGCGTGCCCACTTTCGATTCGCGGCTCGAGAGAAAATGTATATGCTCAGAGTAAAAAGAGTAAAAGTGTGTGTGTGTGTTGTGGAAACATGAAACTCTTTTTTTTTGCCTCGTTCACGATGTTGTTTGGAGCTGAAGTACACCCATTCCAAAAAAGAAAGAAAAAATACCGATACAAGGAAAAAAATCCTTATTCCAAAAGTGGTTATAGCTTCTGAAATAAACAGGGGAAAAACGTGCATGTCTCTCTCTCTCTCCGCTTGCATATTGGAAGATAATCGAAAACATGGTTGGCAAACAGGAGTATAGTAGTACATTTTTTTACGTGTTTGTGGAGTAAACGATATTATGATATTATGGTTTCCATTATTCCCTTGCTTTTTTTTACTCCTTATCAGAGTAGGAAAGAAAATTATTGTTTTCACTCAAATTTCATCAATTTTCAATGCACATTTGGGAAATAAGTAAAATGCCTCTGTTTGGATATACTTTCGCGTTTTTGGTTTGATTAAAACTCTGGTGAATTGAGGTGAGGGTGGTGATGTAGGGAGGTGAAATGCCCTTGTACACTTTCTTGAATATTATTGATCCAGAGAAAATGGGTAAAAGAAAATTGATTTTAGTCTAAACCAAATATTGCAATTTCAAAACGTGACTCGTGACTCTTGGATTGGATGCATGTGCAGTTTGTGTGCATGAAAATGGCGACATACAAATCCAAAGACTGCATCCAAATAATAATAATAAAAAAATAATGTTGAAGGTCTTGTTAGGTTTGTGGAGCGAATATACCTATTTTTTCTCTCTTCCAATGTCAAGCCGGTTGCTAGTCATTTTTCTTCATCAACTTGCCATCACCGCAATATAACCATAGCCAAAACCCCCACAAAAATGAGGAGAATGATGGGTTCTTCAGAGAATTTCGTTGGAAAGAGAGCAACAAGGAGCTTATGGAAGTTTTTCTCCTCTTATCGTCTTCTCATTCTCAAGGGGTTTTTATCGCACACCCTGCTTCCCTCAAACTTCTGAGAACAAATCTCACATTTTTTTCTTCTCTCAATTGAAAAAGCATAAAGTGTTGAAGAGTTTAAGCGGGTCGGATTATCTAGAATCCCACGACCCTTTTAGTATAATATGCCGTCGTCGGACACGTCTCTGGAACATGTTGAAACGGATTTCGTCAAAATAATAAAATACCTAAAATATTTCATTATTTTGTGCTAGCTATCCCCTACTCCTTCGCTTTAATTGATATGGATGTAGGGATATGGATGATAAATAAATCGTAGGTTCACACGTGACCTGATGGTGGATGGTGGTGGACGTGGACCCAGTGCCAGAATTAGATTTTTTTTCTGGAAAAATAAGTGCTTGGTGCAGCCTCAGCTTGTCAAAATATTGACTTTCGGTTAACTAACTGGCTCGTCCCAATTCCATTACTTATTCTCCATTTTTCAGCTCATAAATAACCTTGCCGCCTCATGTTTTGAACACTAATATATTTGTGTGCATACACTTACTCCACCACACGGTTTTCCTCTGATGTGAGCTTGAAAAAATATTTGAATCTTAAATGCATGGGATCATTTTGGAGAAGGAGAATAAGGATGGAATGAGATCTCTCTGGGAAGGAATGGGCTACAGCCGCGGATGGTCTCAATGGGCTGCTAACTTATGGATTCAGTTTGCTCTCCACTCTCCACACACACGAAAACTGCTACTTTTCCTCTTTTATTTCAGCCCCCTTATCTCTCCTCAGGACATCCTGAGGACAAAAATGAGAGTCAACTCAAGGCTGCGCCAAAGTCATTTTGTCTCCCTCAAGATACATTTGGAAAATCTCTTAATTGGATTGCTCGTCCCCCCTTTTCTTTTTTGGAATTTTCCATTTTCTCCCATGTTCAGCACCAGCAGCACCAAGCAAGCAGCAGGCCAAGCTGCTGATGCTGGCCCTAAACCAATCTCAAAAAGTTTGTAGCTAAACAGTTTACTCTTCAACTCAAGCAGTCAGAGTCTCACAGAGTCGCTATGTTTTTGACTCATTTCAATTTCATTCACTCATTCAATCCACCACCACTCACTCAACAAGTATGATGATACTATATACTTCTCTCCCTCTCTTGCTCTCAAGAAACTCATTTTTATTGTAAAAGACCTCAGTCAGGGCCATTATTTCTTCAGAAATTAAGCTCGTCAACTGCGGGGAAAACAGGGACGACGAATGAATATCTCCCAAAAAAAGCCTTCGATGAAGCCTGTGTGTGTACACACATCTCTCTCTCCTGCCACTTGTGTTTCTGCTCACTGTCAAATTAAATATTTGATTGAGTGATTCTTCTCCCTCATCTCGAATGAAAGAGGCAACAATCCGAGTAGGAGAGAAGACAGTTGAGTCATATTTAGTCAATGTCAAGGATATCTTGTGAAAGAAGAAGAGGAGTTGATGACAAATGCAATTCATTTTTTTCCAGAGTCCCAACTGTAAAAAAAGACTTCCAGAGAGATCCTCACAGTTTCCTCATTAAATATTGTTGGTAGGCATAAGTTCAAAACTCTGGTTTGATTCGATACTTTATTTTTGCCTAACAAAAAAAACTTGATTCAGAAAAGAAAAAAACCCAAACATTTTTGTTGTCAGTTTTTCAGGTTCCCTTTAAAGGGCAATAGCTCCTAAAAAGGGAACACGTGGTGGAAGAAGCGAGTGTAGAAGAACACACACCGTACAACCTACTCCAGGCACACCGCACCGTCTCTTTTTTAATATTGTTCTCAATTTAATGCTTACAGACTAGGAGTAGCTATGCAGCTGCGTATTATTAATTAAAATGTTGATGATACAGACATTATTATCATTCACGTTATTCAGTTCTCCCAGCGGCCATTTTTCCACTTGCAACAAAAAAAAACCCTGGCTTCTCATTTTTTCTTTAAAAAAACTATCTCTCTCTATCCTACGCACGGTTTCGAAGGGGAATCTAAAGTGGTGATAAAAATATGTATGTATATATTATATTTTTTCATTTAAGAGATTCCATCCCCTCATGGAAATCACACATAGGATGCCTACCTGCTCATTTTGGTTCGCTGCACACTTCTTTGTCAGCCCAAATGAGCCAACCATTTCCCATTTGCACGATAAAGGGATACACAATAATAACACTACTCACTCCTGCCTGCTCATCGTACCTCCGCAAAATGTCTCTATACTACCTAAACTACCTACCTACTCTCATTGATACAGCGAGCGAGAGAGTCAGAGCCAGAGCTGGTGAGCCACCAACTTCTCAATTCTAGTAAAATGTGAATGAGCGAGCGTGTGTGTTTGTGTATATATATGTGTAGGGCAAAAATATAGATACCTAAATGCGCTAACCTGGAGGAATCTCAACCAGACCAGAGTGGATATGGAGCTAGCTCCCTCGTCGTAACTTAAAAATCACACTACTCACTCCTGCCTGCTCATCGTACCTCCGCAAAATGTCTCTATACTACCTAAACTACCTACCTACTCTCATTGATACAGCGAGCGAGAGAGTCAGAGAGCTGGTGAGCCACCAACTTCTCAATTCTAGTAAAATGTGAATGAGCGAGCGTGTGTGTGTGTGTATATATATGTGGTGGGCAAAAATATATACCTAAATGCGCTAACCTGGAGGAATCTCAACCAGACCAGAGTGGATATGGAGCTAGCTCCCTCGTCGTAACTTAAAAATCCACTTCCTTAATTGGCAATAAAAATCTTCTTTGGCTCGTTGAGTGTGAGTGAGACTTCACCTCTTGTTACCTCATCATAAGTAAAGGCATGCATGAGCTGCATAAATTTCCTAACTCTCTCTCTCTCTCTCTCTCTTTATATTCCTGTGCCTTTTCTCACTTTTCATTTCTCACAGAGTCAAGCAGCAAGAGTCAGAGGAGAGAAGCAGCTATTTTTATGTATCCCACCAACAGCTTTTTTTACATCCCGTCAAAAAATATGTACATTTCCCGGCCGCTCGTCAGTTTCAGATTTTTTTACTTTTCTTTTTCAAAATATTTATTCTATTCATTTGCCAAGGCAAGACAGGGAGACGCCACATGAATGTTGGTTTACCATAAACGTAATTAGACTTGTGATACTGATACTAAAAAAAGCTTAAAGATATTTACAGAGTATCAAGAAGAGTCAGCAAGTCAGCATAAGCTCGCGATAGAAAGTAACAGATAATCCGAGATTATACGTTTTTTTCGTGTTGAAGCTCATAACCTGTGTCATTATAAGACAATTAGGGGAATTAAACAGCATATTCCTTTTGTGCTGCTACAGGCCTCCTGTTGTGTTCACCTCGAGTTAAGGAAGACAAGGATATAATTCTTTTTGAAGGATCCACAAAAACGAAACAAGCAACAATATTGTGTGTGTTGTGTATGTATAATATGACTCCTTTGACTTCTGCCACTTTTCCGCAGGTTTTAAAAAATGTACTTTTTTAAAACAAAACATATAATCGCATCTAAAAGTGTTTCCTTATCTGATTCGCAAATCAAGGGAAAAAACACAGCCGTCGACTCTGTTGTGTTGTGAGTAATGGATACTTTTGCATCAGGTTTTTTAATGCCAAAATATATATAATATAATATAACGCTTGCTCTCGCTCTGGCGTATGGGTAGTCGCGCAGCATATTAATGCCCATTAAAAAGTAAACGCGCCTTTGCATCCTTGCTCCCCATTTATCCAAATCAAATTAAGGGGAAACATGGGAAGTTTTGTAAGTCGTAAAAATTGAAAAACACGTACTAACTCAACACTATTATCATTTCAGAATTTCGCCATTAAAGCTCACTCACAGTGGAATATTGACTTTATAGAGAAGAGAAAAAACTATATATATTCTTTCTGGCATTCCATTAGTCTCAGGTATATGAGCCTTGACGAAACGAACGGGCTCGGGCTGCAGCAACACTATATATAACTACTGGAGTGGGAGATGAGAATAGTTTTTAAGAGTAGGGAAATATAATGTTCCGCCTCTCTCGCGTAATCACCAATTTTTTACATCCTGACTCTCTTTAATCGCTCACGTTTACAAATCTCTACCAATAATAATACTTACTTGCTCTGCTCTGCTCTAGGATCAACATCCTAAATAACCAAATTCGACTACCTACTCATTACTCATATATATATATCCAAATGGTAAAGAGCATTAGGGAGCACATTACTAGCACCTCGTTGAGGAGGGGGGTGGGGGTGGGTTTTATACGGTAGCAAATAACAAAGACGTAATATTAATAACCATATCTTCCCCAAAACCATTAATTCGCAGACTTTTTTTCCTCTTTATTTTTTTTATTGAAGATAGCTTCGCAGCTAGTTTTTTCTTTCCTTCTTTCTAGCTCCAACAACACACACACACACTGTCCATAAACATGAAATCACCATAAGAAATTACAACTTCCCATACAGAATTTTGCTCTTTTCTGCTTCTGCAAACAAATAGTCTCGTTATAAACCAGATAGAGAGGAATGGTAATAGAGTGAATACCTACAGACAACAGAGTATATTATGATCATTATAGTTTTGGGTGTATGGGATACACTTTTGTAATATAATTATTACACAGATGGTTAAAGGAGTCGAAGAGTAGTCTAGTCCAGCTATAAAAGATACATTGTGTAACATATAAGATATTAGGTGGATTTGGATACATTGTAAAAAGTGTAATCATAATAGGAGTAGTGTGTGTGGAGTGGAGTGGAGTAGTATCAGTCAGTCAGTCAGTGTGAGCATCGAGCATGAGCTCTCTATCAGCCATGTCTTCTTGGCTGATTATCAGGTTGGGGATCTGAATCGAGGTAATGTGAACCATTTATATGCGGATTAAATAAACATGGCTAATTACGATTATAACTAGTAATGAGCACTTCCCTTGTGATCACCATATTTATGTACAAACGAATAAACGGGGAAAAAGTGAAGAGAGAGAGAGAGAGAGAAAAAAAAACGTTTCAATGTACCATTCTGTTCTATCGCGTTCCTCCTGTATCGTGGTGTATATCTTTTTTAACTTTGTATTATTATTATAACCTGTACACATGTTCCTTTTGGCAATAACAATAATATTACTGAAACCAATTATTCTTACAACTTAATATCTACTACTTTTACTCAAACTGATCATATGATATACTGCGTAATGTAAAGTAAGGTAAGAAAGAGGGGCGCTTTTTTTGCAAGGAACAAAATGATCGAAACAAGGCTCCCACTCCCATTTTCAGTGTAAACTGATATTCATTCAGCCCGATGCAATTAGTTTTTTTTTTCAAGTGCTGTCATAATTCCCAATAATTTAAAGAATGTGCAATGTATATAGTTTTATTAATCAAAAAGTGTAATAATACTTGATATTCCAGAAAAATTAGTGAATGTAATGAAAAAATCCCATAATGACTAATTCATGCGTCCAAAAACCTGAACGAATGGGAATATAAATCATAAAGAGGGCAGAATAAAAATACGGATATTACATCCTATAACGATCATAAAGGAAATAAAAAGTTAATTTCTGGATGATAATGCGCCTGCCTCCTTTATATCTACATTATTGCTTTATTCCCTGAAAACATTATTTTGCTGTGTTGCCTCCAGCGCTCTGGAATATGGAATATGTATCCGGAGAGAGAGAGTAGGGATAAAATAAATATACTTTTAGGTATATATATAAAAAAAATAACACAAGAGTTGCAATTGCCTTCTCCATTTCCCTCGCCCATTGTTGTGTTGTCTCATTTTTATTGAAATCTCAGGGGAGATCTTTTTCTTATCGTGTCTTGGCTAAGTAAGCAATTCAGATGTGATGAAGGGAAAACCATTTGTCTTTGTGCTGCAGCAACAACAACAAGAGGAGGAAGAAGAAGGAGGCAGAAAAAAAAAGATGTTGAACCAAAGGAGTATATTTCTCTCTGTTACTTTTTTTTACCTTTTTTCTCTTATCGCAGGAGGAAAAAAAGAGTCCAAAACGACAATGTGACCATGTCTGGATTTTTTTTTCTCCCTGGAACATGAACACCACACTATCCCAACAAGGATTTCAATCAGGAGACACGCATGTGTTCTCCGATACATGCGTACTGACTAACATTTGGCATTTGTTTCTCCCAGCTATCTATCTCTGCCGTAAAGCCTCCACTTGAGGCAGTTTTCCCGTTCGTTCTTCCCTTCTTCTTCTCCCCGTCTTCTTCTTCTTCTTCCTTTCCTGTTCACAGCAGCAGTCAGGTAGGTAGTTGGCCAAGTGTAGTCAAGATAAATGACAAGTGAAACAACCAGCGACGACTTTGGAGACTTGGAGACAGAACTCACAAAGTCAGAGACGACAATCCAGCAGACGAAGACAGGAGACTCACACCAAGGGACAATCGAAATAAATCGAAAGGAAGAAAAAAGAACTACTACTACTACTCTGATATAAAAGTTGGGGGAGACAGTTGATGTAAGTAAAGCTATAAGACTGGCTGACTGATCGCTCTGTGGATTTTATTTTATCGAGAGAGAGAGAGAGAGAGAATATAGGTATACGTAATACAAGTATCGGATTTATATACTCTCTCTCTCTCTCCTGCTATATAATATGTACTTGTCCATTTTATCACAAAACTTTCCATTACATTGGCTTGAGCGATTTTGAACAAATTTCGTATACCTACCTGCGCAGGTAGGTAGGTAGGTAGGTATCTATCTGATGGGAATGACAATGGCAGGGAATAATGCATGCATGCACATTTTCCTACAAGACAAGACGACGATGATGCACTCGCGAGGAGGGGTAAGTCGAGAAAAACAAGAAAATGGAACCGGTAAGACGAGATCGGATTCTGGCGATAACACTATTAAAATATACGGATATATAACATTAAACCCATTCTCCCAATGCGTTCTTATCACTTTTTTTTGTTTTATTTGATAAAGGAGCATATAAAAAAGGGTTACGTTGAAATGTACAACTTGCACTTTGAAAAGCTCTAGCTTGTGTGTGAAGTCCGAAAGGACAAGATTTGCTTATTAGCTGATTCCCATAAAAAAAACCGTGAACACAATATCCCTTTCTTGAGCTAAATGTCATTTCATTATAAATAGCCCATTAAAATTGAACAAGAGTCAATTCAATATATAGGAAGCACGGCTCAATACCGCCTTTTCCATTAGCTCACACAAATATTTTCGATTGTCGATGTTGATGACGACGATGAGGATGGCGTGGCAAGTCTGTACTGCCTTTATATTTTTTACTACCTCTCTTGTCATCATGATACTCTAAAGATGAAGCCGTTTTCTTCTGCATGGACACAATACATACTCACAAAGGACTGGTGGGTTTTACGCACATGTCCGAAAATCAACCTCTTTTTCTTTTTACAAGACTCAGCGAGCAAACAAACAAGCCCACAATCAAAAGATATTAAGATGACCAGTTAGCCCTACTAATAGTAGTTTTCTCCCAGAGTTTACATGTGTTTAGCTGACTTTTGCACTTGCTCGAGAGAGAAAAAAAATACACAAAACTTTTTTTCTCTCCCTTCATCTTATACATCTTTTACATCGCTTTCGTCATCTACATAAAGTTGGACAAGTTGGAAGTGTAAGTTGTTGTGTCTACACTGATACCTGGGTGCACCTACCACGTCTCCTTTAGGTATTTCACTTTTCGCAAAAAACGAGTTGAACAAACAACGGACACCTTTATAACCACTACCACTACTACTCGTGGTGGCTGAGCTGTAAGTAAATATGCTTGTATGCCTAATGCACTCTATGCACATTATTTCATTTCACATATTTTTATGGTGTTTGACTAGGGTTGCTCCCAAAGCTGAAAGCCGGGGTTGTGTGCTGGCTGTGCTCATGTGTATTTAATTTTCATTTTGTTCCACGATGCACACCACATTGATACAATTACGCATTACATCAAATAACTAGCTCCAAGGTTTTTAATTACTTAACTTGTTTTTTTTTTATATATTCTCTTCTTGACTCGACTAGTGTGTGTGTTGGCATCTTTTCTATGAACCATATTATGATATTATATTATACTACCTTCCCATTGTGGTTTTTTCATCATATCCATATCCCTATATATCTTCCGCGTAGCAGTAAGTTTTATTTAATCTGTTTAACGTGCTCAATATATTTGCTTTTTTGCTGATATGGTCTGTCCGTCGTCGTATCGTTTTCATATTTGCTTTTATTACTCCTTTCATACCTTTGAGTGAAGGTAGGCAAGTGTAATAATTATAAGAAGATGAATAAATATCATGTTGTTTGTTAATATCTCGAACAAAAAAAAACTTCAGCGAGGAAACAGCTGCTAGCTGAGAGGTGCTCCTGTAAAATAATGCGTGCACCCAGTCCATTTTCAGGAGAAAAAAAACCCATACTGAAACTAGACTTGTCTACCGGATTGCTGCGAGGAGATAGATACACATTATGATATTATATTCGTACATGCTTCTCAATTTAACGCATATTATACTCATTGAGCCTCACCCTCAATCTCCTCTCATCGTCAGAAGAACTCTGATGTGATGTGAGCAGCAGAACTGTTGTTGTGTGGTGAATAAAGTTGAACCGTACAGCTTTAATGGTGAGTACGTGTAAGTAATGAAATTCAAAGTCGTAATATCCTAGTGATTTATGGGCTTGCTGATGTTAACGACTGACTGCTAAGTACTTTTTAACTTATTATGTTCACTTATTACATTAAATTCATTTTCTTCCTTCTGACATGGGTTAACTCAGCTGGACTTTTGTGGGAAACAACATGTTTAGTCGGTTATTAGTGGACGACGACGGGTTGAGGAGAGAAGTGAATCAACTGAATGAGTGAGTGGTAAGTAAGTGGTAGGTATAGGCAGGCAGGCAGTAGGCACTTCATTTACTCTTGCCCTTTAAAATGTATGAAATTGTCTACTAGCACCTACCTGACTACTTTATAGCTACGTGGTAATAAACATAATATCAATTTATATCATTTTTTTCTACTTCTTCTTCTCTTCTACTTCTTAACTACGTGATATCATTCTAATTACGGGCTCCTCGTTGATTCTATTTATTGACTGGGGATATATAACCCATGACGGGTGGGGGTTAGTTTTTAGCAAAAAAAAAATTGTTTGAAAACCCGCAACTACTACGTTGGTGGCTATTCATGTGTGGGGGATTTTTGATGTGATGAACACTAAACAGGATTATTGCATTTTCTCAAAATGGCAAAACGAGATAGACACAGCGAGCGGGGGTTTATTGAGAGTGGAGAGGAGAAAGAAAGAAAAAAAAATATGACTTTTGTGGTCTTTTTTTATTACTATTAATATTTTCTATAAATGAGGGAGTACACCAGAGAGAATTTTGAAATGCCTGTTACGGTCCTCCTCTGTTTGTTGTCTTTCCGAAGGCTAAGTACGGATAATTGTATTGATCCGGTAATAAGCCTGGTTTTTTCAGGCCTGTTAAAAATTCACGAGGAAAAACTACATACATGGTTTGAAACACTAAAAGGGTTGATGTTGTTTGTGGCTCTGTTCTGGTCGGAGACAAGAGAGAGAGAGACGGCATGAGGCTAAACGAAAGCAGCAGCAGCAGCAGCGTATGTATACCCGAGAGGAGTCATACAAGGAGAGACAAAGTACGCATGCAATGACCATTTTTTTCGGTGTATGTTCACTTTCTAAATTATTTACTTTTGTGGTTTGCCACAAACAGCTCAGCTCATGCTCATGCTCACTCACAAATTCACAATTACGAATGGAAATAACAGGAAAAAACGAGAGGTACAGGGTAAGTACCATGTATGATGGATAATATGGCAGTCATTATAGTTGTTTGAGGAAATAAATTGTGCAAAAGAGACAACTACTCGTATTATCCGGATGACTTGATGTTGACTTTAATTGTGGCCTATTAGACGGAATATAGACTCCCATTTCGGGGGAGGGAGGGGGGAATAATAATGATCTTAAATCATGAGTGGGGTAGCAGGTACGACGATGCGTTGCGGGAAGATGACAAGAGGATCTTTTGTGGATGCGGCGCCGTAGGCAATTTTTTAAAAATTCCGGTAAGTCAGCACATACCGTAGATGGGTTGATCTTATGCGGGAAATGCATTGTAGTAGTCTAAGTAGTTCAGCGTATTTGAAAAAGAAATTGTGATTAAAACTTACCGCAACCGCATATAGCGCAGAATGTTCCGCCGCTGCAGCCGCGGCCGCAGCCAAATACGCAACTTGGTCTGGGGAGTAGGGCGCATTGGGATTGGATGGATTAGGCGGATACACCAAAGATGGGACTGTCGATGCCAATCTCTGATAATTGAGTAGACCTGCAGAAGACGGAGATTTTCCACATGAACACAACAACTGGCGGCATGACGGGCATCCACTTGGTGGACTTGCTGGTGAGCCACCACGACGGTCAGCTGGGGATGGTGGTGTTCCAGAGCCCCCTCCATCCTCACTCTTTTCACTACTGCCACCCTGGAAAATATAATGCACAAGAAAAACATCATTTTAAGAAAAAGGGCATATTATTATTATTATCATCATCATCATCATTTTCACAAGAAAACTTTTTAAACAGTTCTGAACGCTCAATATAATAATAATTATTACTATTTGGGTATAAAAGTTGAAACATTAATGTATGTAATAAAGAAGGCTACCGCACCTCCGGTGTCAGTACATTTCATTGCAGCTAATTACACCCTGTCCATATTATCAAGTTTCTTTTAATATCCCGGTAGCAGCCCAAGCTCAAGACTTGTAATACCAGTGCCAGCAGTATCTTTTTGCGTTTTTTTTTCTCTTTTATACTTAGGTAACTAGTATTATGCACACCACCGGCAGAAAAAAAAGGTTTATATATACGTCCAGAGAAGAAGTAAGTAAAAATCTGCATGAAGCTCTGCATATCAATTCCTCCGCTGATGAATCCATCCGTTTTTCTCCATTTTTCATGTTTTCCACCCAACTCCAACAAGAGAGAGGCGAAGAACAAATGGTTTACCAGCAAAAAAAAAACAGACTCATCGGATATGACTCTTAATGTACGACATGAAAAACATTAGATGAGCAATTATCCGGCGATTTTTAATAACTCACTTGACCACTATCACTATCCTCCTCCATCCTCATCCTATATCCCTATCTCGTCGACTCAGGAATCTTTTTGATGAGACAAGTAAATAACAGATATATATTTCAAAAATAATAACAACAAAATAACAACTTTTCTCTCTCTCTCTTCATGCTTTACAACATTGCTGACTAGCCACTGCACTGCAAAACGAGAACAGGCTGGAAGAAGGAACCTTCAAGTTTTTCCACTTTTCACAAGTCCACATTTTTTTTCTCTCTCGTTTCAGCCGTTACACGTTACGTTCATCATGCCTTTGTTTGTGTGGTAGTTACTTATTACTACTATTATTATATCAGAGATCGCTTATCAATTCTCGTGCTCCCTATATCCTCCATTTCCTTTTTTACTTATATGCTTTGGATTAATACGGGCTCTGGTTATGTAAGTAAGTATGTACCATGGCTAAAAATATCCGAGATGATCCGAGACTTGCTCTCAACGACGTCATTCATATATGCATTATTAGTTTTTTTACAATCCGAATCCATTTTTTGTTTTTCTTCTCTCTCTTCTTCTTCTTCTCCGCCCCATCCAAACATCTTATTTGAGTTGGAGAAGAAAAAAAAATCGGTTTACACCATTGTAAAAGGGTGGACAAGGAGAAAAATGAGAGATTTTTAAAGCCACGAATCCATCCAGGTGGGCAGAGGAGAGCATTTTGAAGCTAATCTCTATCCGGTTTTTCATTTTATTGACCTTAATGTAACAATTACTAAACAAACCTGATGTTTTACTCAGCTTGTGAGCATTTAAAGTACGTTTTGTATGGTGTGTGAAGTTTGCTAATTTTTTTCCAAGTTGATCCTCCTGCCTGCGCTCTGCATGCCTTGCATTGCGTTGTGCTTAGTGTAGCATCGCAGCAGCACCAACGAACGAACCTACCAGTTTTTCATGCTACACTAACTAAACCAAAAGATGAGCGAGCGCTGCTGCTGAGGAGAGTATTTACATTTACTACGAGGCTGAGCATTATTTAGACATAACATTTATTTTGCTTTATGATGCATATGATGCTTTTATTACTATTTCTATAATCAGAGAGATACAGGGTCGCGTCGCGTGTGTGTAACTAACTCTCTGCCTATACATATCTTTCAAGTGAATAAAAAAAACGTAAAATTGATGATATGAGATATGGGAGCAGCCTTGGTTTGTAAAATTATTGTAATGCCAAAACGAGCTACACAAACACAGTTTAATAATTTTTTTTTCATTGGCGTTCCCTTCCCTTCTCTAATCTTTTACAAGAAGTACAAAATATGTGTTTACTTTGAAAAAAAGAAGGATGAAAAAAAAATTATTCACTAGAACGTTTTTTTTTTCGTGTGTGGATATTACACTTGTTCGAGATTTACAATGAGCATGATGATTAGAATCACCGTTAATTTAGGAATATATTGTAAACTGATAACAGCTCCTACAAAAGGATAAATTGTTGATGGGATTGCCTACAATAAAATGTTAGTTTGTAGAAGGAAACCTTTATTTTTTGCGGTTTAGAAGACGAAGAAGAAGAAAAAAATACTTTGTATCATAATTTTTATTGCACCTTGTCATTCAAGAATGATAATTTAAGGATGGAGAGGGGTAATGTATGTATAAAGAATCCTTGTAACATGAGCGTGCTAAATTAATGACGATTTTGTAGGACGGGAAAGGAATTTAGGGGGTATTCGACGCTTTTATGATTTTGTGAATTTTACACCAAACTCACACATGTTGTAGGTTGCTTTCGTATACAACATTATATGATATCTTGACAGATTTCCTTCTGGGAGGTTATCCGCACAAAAAAATTGCGCATAGTTTGTACCCCAGCAGTTTTGTTCTTTCAGTTTCATTCTACCAAAATCCTATCCAATCTCTGCCGCGCAGATTTCCCTCAAAAAGATATCCCCTTTTTACGACTTCGATTCCTGATTTATCTCAAATATTCTCCACTAATAAATATCCCTATTATTTTCACGTTTTAGAAAGTGCCTTCATAAAACATTTCTAATAATCCAATATTTAGCCCATATTTCATTGAGCCTTGTGTGACTAGACTGCAGTAGCTCTAGAATTTAGTTTTTGTTTTAGAATGTAAAATATTTATTTTCCTCCTTTTCATTTTGCCAGAAAGCGCTTTAATAGCCCCTGATTTACGAGCAGAGAGAGAGAGGAGCCCCAACCCCGCATTACTATTCTGCTGACGACATCACAATCTTGAAATTGATGAAAATCAATGAACCATATGGAATTGCATGGGTATTGGGTATATTATTATATTATATATAAGCGTGGAACAACATAACATACGTTCATCTTGGAATCCTCCGAGAAATGATGATCCACGGTTTCCGAACAGTTGTTGTTCCTGCACGTCTTCTTCTTGGTCAATGATCCCGCACACATACACAACCCCACTTTTTTATACGAAACCAAGAGATCTATCTATAAAAAGATAAATATTTATTCGGCGAAATTTTTTTTCCTCTTGGCTCTGTGTATATCGAATAATAGGATAAAAAAGTTTTCTCCAGGAATATCCCTTTTTCTATCTGAACTCTATCACTTTATATATACTTGAAGGGAATCAAAGTTGAGTGCTATATATAGATATATATATCTATATATCGGCGAAACTGTGTGTCTTATAGAAAAAATCCTTTTTATTGCTATCCTCAGCCAGCTTCCTTCCTTCCGTTCATGTGGTTTCGCTCATTGTATTGTAAAGAGCTTTTTTCCTCCACCACACGTAAGAAACACTACACATGTGGGGCCAGCACTGAGAAATTCCCTGTCTTTCACTACTATTTCGAACCCGTGGAACAGTTACGAGACTACCGGAGTGGTGGTGTGCAAGGGCATAATGTATCTTTTCCGAAAAGTTGCTGCTTCTTTCTTTTCCCCGTTCTGTCACACAAACCACTTTCCGCCGAGATTTACGCCAAGGGAAACAAGGGCCTTGTGTCTGAGAAACTTAATTCCAAAGCACTAGCTCCCGGAAGCCACGTTTTTTAGAATTGCCCCAACTCTCATATTTTATTAAAGAACAACAAAGGTTCGATCGAGGCGAGTTTTTGGTTGGTTTTTTACACGCCTGCAAATGGAGTTCGTGTGCGGAAACAATAGATTGATCTTGTTCAGATAAGGGCTGAATGTTGATTTAAAATTACGATCGGGCTGCAAATATTTTTAATCGGTACATTTGCCTGAAGGCACGCCACTCATGGTTGGCCACAGGCAGGCAACCGTATAGAAAATCTAATTGTAAATGTAAAGTACATTGTTTTCAACAAAAATCCGCACAAGTGCAAAAGTGATCTTTGCAATCAGATAAATTAGCTTGACTAACAAGTGTTCACAGGCAGGAAAAAAACTGCGCACACCGACCACTTCACAATGAGCTTGTTTCCATTTAAACGGATCGGATCCACCTCTTTTTGTTCTAGCATTTGTACAGGATGGGCTTGCGGTTTTGTAAAAAAAAGTAATCAGATCAGATCAGTTCATCACTTTTTGTTTTTAAAATCCTCCCAAAAAAATTATTCCTTTTTTTTTTTAAAAAAAAAGGTATAAATGTTGCTTTTATAAGTTTGGATAGGTCACTTCCTCCCTTTCCGAGAGTGATCTTGTAACACGTTCACGTTTATTACATTCAAAAAGATTCACTTGAGCAAGGATCTTGCCGAAGGGCTTTGGAATGAAGGTAACAACGATCTCAGAGTTCACGTGTGTGTCTCACTTGATATTTCTTTTTAAAAAAAGTTTCAATCTGGAGGGAGAATAAAAAAGAAGTTTCCTTTTTCAGGTTAACTTTTTTTTCTTCTTGTTCGTTTTTTTACAGTAAAGTTCCTCCGTATTTGGGCAGCCGATACACAATGATTATATGGATGGCGATTAATGCGGAGGTGGAATCCAGTCACGCCTGCTGTCTTCACTGGAAGTGAAGGAAAAATGAGAGGAAAACGGCAATCCTGTTGCCCAGGTATGTGTATAGCCCCGTCACCGCACTGACTGAGTGGTGCATGGATGGAGTCACAAAAGCAAAAAACTTTTTCGACTTTTTCCCGTGTACCCCATGTAAATATATCAGCGGAGGAGAAGAGGTGGTGATGGTGTCGGTGGTGGCGAGCTGAGCTCTAATGGAAAATACACTCGATTGAGATGTTCACACAAAACGTTACACATGTAGTCGCAAGGCGAGCGAGCCTGATTGAAACAGGAGCGAGCAGCAGGTGTTAAAGAGCAGCAAAGACGTTGACGACGACGAGGACGACTACGACGACTACAACGATGGTGATAATGATAATGACTGTCTATATATACTTCCAAGTTGTATAACACTATTCAAACTCAAGTAGACCGAGAGGCTTGATGATGATGATGATGACGATGATCATCATCAGTGTGTGGGCTGGCTGGGCTGTATATTTTCTGGGGAGAAAAAAAAATTTTGTTTCAGAAAAGACATGAGCTTTTTCACTCTTCTTCTTCTTCGTTCCCTTCCGACTTGGCTGTTCTCGCGCACTGGGTTGGAGAGAGAGAGAGGAGAGAGAAGGAAGGTGATACACAACCAAGATGAAACGATGATGACTCTACGCGATCATCATCCCGATGATGAGACAAGAATGATATTACTACTACTACACATTTAGTTATTACGGCGGTTACCAGTTTAGCCACCACCACTAGCAGAGCACTGGTAGGAGCAGAGGAGCAGACGACGAAGGGAGGAAGACCGAGATATTATGATTTGTGTTGTATGGGAAGCTACCACGAATGCGAGCCGATGTGATGATGATGAAGAAGAGAAGCCTGGGCAGAAAAAAGGATTTTTAGTTTTGTTCCTTGTTCTACACGGCGTGTAGTAGTAGTAGTGTAGTAGTAGTGTGTAGTAATAGTGGTGTAGTAGTTGAGTTGAGACAGCTTGTTTTATTAAGTGTTAGCTACTCTTCGGAGAGGTGTTGCTCTTCGACTTTGGTACAACACACGGTGATGTGTGGCGATGTGATGATGATGATGCCCCTTCTACTTGTTCCCGTTTGCAGAGAGTGAGTGAGGCGATATGTCGAAAGCTTCTGGGTCTGGTGTTGTTGTTTGTTTGTTGTGATGTTAAGCTATGTGTTGTGGCTCCTCGTACTACACGCTAACTATATATAAAGCTGCTATGCTCCTGCTCCTGCTCCTCTAATAATGTGGCACTATATATCCTCGTCGTCCTTAGCCGCCGCGATCCATTGTACATTTTGTATTGTATAAGTAGACGACGAGGGACGATGAGAGAAGACTGCGTGTATAATAGGCTTGTCAGATTGGACGGATGGGTAAAATGGACAGTGAGTTATGTATTGGCCGCTGCTCTACATGTACATAACAATATTTTTACAAAAAGGTTATATTACATGCATAATATCAAAAGCGTATGCGTGTAATATGGGAGTCTCTTCGCCTTTATCGTGTTTTCCCAAAATGCGAGAAGCAGAAGCAAACGCTAACTCAACATAACTCCTCCACACTCGGCTCTGCAGATATTGGTAATAGATAATGGAGTGCTAAATGAAAAAATACAATATTGCGAGGGGGTTCCTCTTGTAGGTTTTACTAATGTAATCAGGAGGTAACACAATAAAAGTAGAAGAGGAACATAGTGAGCTAGAGAGTGATGGGAACGCAACCACCGATTACGATTACTGTTGTGCAGAGAGAGAGAGAGAGGAGTCAGAAATACGCAACTCGAGACGAGCGAGGGCAAACACACACACACCAGAATACTTAATGCACACACTGTGTTAATTGGTGGAGGGACAAGGCGAGTTTAGCCAAGAATCTTAAAGGGTAATAATGATATCGGGGGAAAATATATATAAATGCCACCGTGGTGGCGGTGGTAGTGGGGAAATGAAATGCCGAAAAAATACTGTCCCTAGTCGGAGGAGTCGGAAACAAAATACAAAATTGATATATAAGACTTTTTGTTTTTTTATATATAGAGATATAAAAGGAAACAACGTGGTGGTGGTGGTGATGATTAAGGGAAACCCAATCTTGTGCTCTCTCTCTCTCCCTGCGCGTATATATAAAAACACAATGTTAAACAGTCGGTATTACTCTTACGTTGTTGTTACTCCTGCTGATGATGATAATGTTGTCAGTTCTCACTTTTTGTGTGCTGGCGGAGTGGGTTCGTTTGTTTTTTACAGCGGAGCTGAGCTTTCTAGCTGGCAGGCTGGAGGGAGGTCAGATTTAGGAATGATGATGTGTACAAGAGCAAAGAGGAAGGACCAGGAGCAAACCATGTAACTAGCGTTGTTAGTTTGTCAGCAACACACACACATGAAGGAGTAGTAGTAGTAGGGCTGTATAGCATATGTAGCCAAAAACTTTGTTCTCTCTTACTTTTTGATGTAATAATATCTAATATTATGTGATTCCCTGTTGTTGAGTTGGTTGGACGCGAGTTGTATGTTTCGGGCCGTGTTTGAGGCTGATCAAGTATTATATACGAGATGGTTGACGACGATATTAGAGATGAGATGATGATTTTGTTTGATGATACATGAATCCACCTTGATATCCACAATTTCATATCGTATTATAAACGAGGAGGATGGACCCTTTGGGATTTTTACGGGGAAAAAGTAAAGCACTCTGAAAGTGCTTCGCAGTGATCGTATTGGTTGGAGGGGAACGGTCACCGCAAGCTGAAAGCCAGTCCCATTTTGCTCGTCCCCTGGCTCACAACACACAGACACACATCAACAACATCACATGTGTATTTTTCATATGGTATAGTGGTAGTGGTCACTTTTATTGTCGTTTCATAGTTTGCTTGCTCATGATTTGCATAATGGGAGCACTGTCAATGAGACGGAAACATGCTGATAATGATTTTGCTACACGCTCACACAATCAAAAAACACAGAGCTACAACACAGCCTGACTGACTCACAAGCTGGAAATTTGGATGATCTAATGTGCCCAAAAAGTGAAGAAAAAAGTGATTTAGCTATGCAGAGAATGGCAAATGTCACAAAACCTCTCGTTGAAATCCTTGTTCTCCGTATAACTGTAAGGCTTAATATTCTTCCTTAGTTTCTAGTTGACAAAGTGGTTCTGACATTCAAAACTCGTTTCATTTCATACCTGCTTTCCTTCCTTCCATAACATATATAACATGCTGGAAACAACCAGGTACATAATATATATATGTATATTATTATGTATATCCTATCGTGCCATATTCCAATGCAGAACATTTTCTCTAGTTTGTTTTGCAACGTGGTAGGTTCCTTTTTTGTGGAATATATAAACACAAAACTTTTTATTTTTCGTCAGAGTTCCACTCGCCCGTTTAAAACCCCTAAATCTCATGGTCTATGTTCAGGTTTATGTTTTGTTTTTTTTTAACTTTTCCCAACTTTATATATACCTTTTCCCTCATTCTTCCCAGTATGCATTATGTATCCGCACATTTGTCCATGTGGATGATGTTTTGTGTCACAACCAGTTTAGCATTTTCTTGGAGGTAGCTTTAACTCGGCAACTTGGTTGAGTCATGTAGAAGGAGGCAAGTTACATGCTCATATATGCAGCAGCTTCGTTCTGGCTGGAGTCTTAAACGGAATACATTTTGAACCAGTGTTCCCTACAAAGGAATCCATGTATTCATAAGTGTTATGCATAAAAGTTGGTGGAAAAAGTCAGTTGAGCAGCAGCAGGGGAAAAAGGTAGGAAGAGAGAGAGAGAGAGAAAAAACATTGAGTCATGTATACATGCACACACAGAGAGTGCACATCATATTACTCTGTTAAAGCCGACGATGATGGAAAACACGGGAAAATGGAGCGGGCCTGTGTGTATATATTGTTAAAGTAAACTGGCTACATGTGTAACAAGCTCCCAAACACTGGCTGCCAAACATTATCCTGCACAAGCTACCTGGGAACACAGGCTGCTGGAGGAATAGGTACTGTGTGTACACATGCACATACGCTGGATGGGTAGTTTTATTTTTTGTAGATATTCCTTTCTGTGGTTAGGTCGCTAAAACCCACTCTCGCTTTTTACCCAAACAAGCGACAAGCGAGCAAGTCGAGTGCGTTTACTTACGATATGCAATGTTAATATGAAAAAAGATACAAAAAGCTCCGTCGCTTTGCTCCGTAGGAGTAGCAGTAATGTTACAAGGTAAAAAGAGTTTTTTTTTCAGAGTCGGAACGAAACACTCCGTGTGTTTTGTCGGGTCGGATGCTAATGGTGGTAACAAGCATTTTCCAGCATTTTGGCCAATCATAATCATGTCTTGTGAACAATATCTTGTTCGAAGCAGTCTGGAACGCTCTGCTTGCTAGTGGAAATAAGTGGCACTCTGAAAATTCACTAAAGTGGTGGTGGCGGTGGTGGTGATGCATGAGCATGAGGAGGGAGCACCTCTTCTCCCGTTTTTTATGCCATGTGCAATGGGCTCCAAAAGACGACGAAAGAGATCCAGACATTCCTCTTGTCTCTCTCTCGCTCTCAGCTCTCATGGGGAACTTGAGCCATTATTTTCTTCTTCTCTCCTCTTCCCTTTTCCTCTCTCTCCCGCATCATTTTTCTTCGGCTAAAGAGCAATATCGAAAAAATACAAAAAATAAATGTTGGCAGACTTTCCTCTCCGCTAAAAACAACAGGAGGAGCAGCATTATATAATATGTTTGTTGCAGTGATGTGATGTGGTATTCATACATTCAGCGAGAATTACAAGCTTGAAGGTTTTACTTTGCTACTTGCAGCTCTGCGTGTCAGCAGAAGAATAAAGAAGTCCCAGAAGCAGTTTGGAGCTTGAAGCCTCTCATTTTCGTGTAGCTAGTTTGCTCTCTGCTACTACTAATGCTTTCCTGCTTTTTTTGTGGTAAATGGAACTCATGTTGTGTAGTTTGGGGTACAAGGCAGCAAGCAAGCAGGCTGAGCTGAGCTGAGTTGAGCGAGCGAGCACACACTTAAAAGCATAGACACGGATGCCCAACGGCAGTCTGGTATAGTGGTTGGCTGGTTGGGAGGAGATCCGCCTCCTCCTCTCACTGATACATCGTGATGGTTATGCTCCTTTTGTTACACTCCCTTGTACAACCCATGTTTTTCCCTGCCATCCCTCACCAACATGTCAATCAATAACACTTCTCGGGAGC